>JAODUI010000012.1:4042679-4095183 GCA_027563995.1 Papilio gigon
TAGGGAGACGCCGTTTTGATTGAATGAACTTCCTGCGTGCAATTATATTACATTCAAACGATTATATGTGTAATAAGTAAGTAAAAAAAAATCGGAAATTAAAAAATATAAATTAATCAAACATAGAATAACAGTAATAAAACAGCAGTTTTGTTTTTCGAAAATGGAAAAACCCATTGGTACATGGCGGGGATCGAACCTGGATAATGTCAAGTACGGTTCTGTCCGGTCAAGCGCTTAATAACTGCGCCACCGACGCTCTTAAGGAAACATTATTACAGCATATAATCAGTCCCTGCTTTTATACGCTCTCAGCAATTCTATGAAGAATTTAGAAATACTTTATATTACAATTGTTTTGTCCTAAATTGTGATCTCCCATAGACCTTTCCGTTTTACACTGTTGTAACAACTCAATTGACATATGTTGCTTATATAAACATTTTTATTTTGCTTTACTTGGAACGACTCTACTGAAAGAAGTAAATGGCCGAATCCTTGTGTTCCACAAAAAGGGAATTTTAAAAGCAACCCACGACCCGAGTGTCATTGTTTGCGCAGTTCCAGGTTTCTAGGTCAGCGTACCGTTGTAAAGAAGTTGTACATCTGTCTCGGAATTAGAATAAATATTTTAATTGTTATTATTTAACATTCCAATTCACGTACGGTAACGCGATAATGATCCATAACAACGTCGAATACAAAACTATTAGTTCGTTTGTTTTAGTATGCATTGACACAGATACCCATTTGCAATCTACGTTGTTAGTTGCTTCCTTCTATTATTTTGACTTGACCGTAAAGGTCTCTGGTTGTTCGTGTTTTAAATATATAAGTGTTTGAAGTTGTTAGCTACGCAACGTGTATTATAAAAATATTTTGTATTGAAATTCTCGACGTCACGAATGTTTTAATTAATTTAATTTCGCTGTAGTCAAACTGCGCTTTGAATTTGTTTTGTTATTGTTGTAACTGGATTTTCGGTGTCTTAGAGAACTCAAATTAGATTCTCAATATCAATAATCTTTCCGTTAATCCTACCGACTGTGCCGTATAGTGTATTATTTACTTGTTATTTTATAATAATTACATTTAATAAACTTCTTATTATAACTTTGGTTACATGTTTCTTTACAAGTCTCGATACATTCAATGACATTACAATAATTTGGCGCCAACTTCCTTTCTACGGTTAATTTGAAATTTATTCTTAATAAACCTGTACTTCTATGTATTGTTTAGTTTTGTTGCGATTGAGTAATAATAGATGTCATTTATTTGATTAAACGGTGTGAGTGCAATTGACACAGACTAATTGGAGCCGCCGCGGACGGATAATTTGCAATAATAACAGCGTTGCGTTTTGCTCGCCGAAATGTTATACACGTTTAGGATGACTTCATGCGGTCACCGTTTGATTGCGCGACGCCACTCGAATTTATTGCGTTTTGATTAAACGGAATTGCTAACCTAACTAACACTAAACGGCAAATAGTCTGCTATTATGGTTGGCTGCTAAGGTGATTGTACGCGTGACACTTTCATCTATTCAACCGTGCATATGCGCAAGTACATAACGTTTCAAAATTATCTTAAAATACTATCGTTCAAATTATTGATTAGAAAATTTTACATATAACAGGTACAATTCCGTAGACTTTACAAGAATTGTTTTTTTCAATTTAAATATTAGTATATTTTTACAAACTTACTAATATGTCTTGTTATTATTCCAGGTAAGAATGAAAAATTGTATGGATTCACAATAGTCGAAATGCCGGATTCGGACCCAGTACTAGATCGGTAGTTAGTACTGTTAACCGTTAGGTTATTGATGCTTTATATTGAGTGTTAATTACAACCATTTATCTTTCTTTATCAAGATTAGTAATAAACTATTGTTAGAAAGTAACTAACCTGTTCAAATGTATTGCTCACATTGTAGTGACGAAGCAATTTCGCGATAAAATATTCATTCAAGTTGTTACCAAATTGTAGGTTACGCTGTAAGCTTGTGTACGTCTAAAATCTTCAAATAGTCATGGGCAAATTTCTTAACGAGCGTAGATTACGGTTTTATCGCAACTCGCAGGTGATTGGCAACTCTTGACGTTTTCCGACAACGGTACAGTCGCGGTCAGCGATAGCACAGCCTGTAGCTATGGTACAGTCGCCGACAGTAAATAAATACACTTTATATCGGTCATCTCTTTACGTAGAAGTTAAGTTTCATAGTAATTTACTTCCGATTTACTGACTTGCTATAGACAGAAAATATTTTAATTGGATGGGAATTAAGCATATTTAGAGTACAATTAGTAGCCATTAAAGATATAATTGGTAAGCACGCAAACTGTTATCATGCTCTCCAGTATCTCTATTGCTTATTTTTATTATTATCATAAACAAACGAAAAAAGTGAATTTGTTAATTTATAAATAAATGTATATTCAAGTTATTAGATCTATATTCAACAATAATTTGGCCCAGCAATGTTTAGCTAACAAAGCGATCGTTACTCTGAATATAGTTGATTTTGAAGGTGTAATTTACCGAGTGCAAATAGGCCATCGGACGTTGTAGAAGTACGTCAAAGCGTGAATAAATTGGCAGTTACGTTAAATGCTGCGTAAAGCTCGTTTCACACGGGGGCGGAACTGCCGATGTCCAGGACAGTACGGGAGGCACTGCTATTGATTGTACGCCCACAGACTTATAATGGGTTCAAACTGTCGTGACATTTCTATAAATATCTTGCCATCCCTTACAGTGTCTTGGAAAAAACAAAAATAACAATATGGGTCAATACAACTCCTGCAAGTCGCCGACCCCTCAATCTAGATATGGGTGTAGTAACGCCGTGAAGCTGGACTTGTGGATGCTGAAAACCATTGATAGGAGATGACACATGACAGATGGCGTTGGCGATCACTTGTGTCTGAGTCCAGCTTTGGGTCGCTGCGCCGGTGTAAGTGAATACAATTCCAGCAGTGTAGTTTCTCTTAGTATTTCACTGCCTACTGTTCGACCCTAGCGTGAAACTAGCGTTAAGGCTGGATTAACTAGCGCATGATGCGAGGAGCAAATGCGAATCGACCCTCATTGCATCGGATCACCCGCCTATATAAATACCCGTGTACAAGCTTTATTTGCACACCACTCGGCGCTAAGCACTCGTACTAAACGCAATTAAATCCCTCCATTAATCCTTGTCGCGAAATTATGTCTATGTTATACAAATCATCGATGATGTATATGGAATTTAATAAGAGTGCACTAATGACGTCAGACTGTATAAATTTTTTACGAATTAGAACGATTTTCTTTTTTTTTTAATGGCAATTTTTAAACATACGCGGGAAAGGACAATTAAGATTTTATTTTATCCGAATATTTCTTTCATATTACATTTATTTTAACTCTTTAAAATCAATTCATATTCAAAGTTTCCTCGCAAGTATATCGATGGCAATGAGTTTATAATCCGTTCGTGTCAAGGAAGGATTAAAAGCTCAGCGATGCTTATCGTTTGACGTGTATTGGCACTAGATGGCGCTAGAAGTCTGTAATGCGGCGTTAACCAAAAGTTTTTTGTCAACAAAGATTGAGTTTTAACATCCAAAATATTATCATAAACAACAGTATACTTTAAGTTTATCCTTTAATGATTTTATATAAACAGGAGAAAATGTATAACTCGTGTTGGCAGGGAGCCGTACTAAAAAGAGCTTGAGCAACATTGTTGATCGATGACTGGTAAATGAATCCAATGATTTGTACTCGGGACGAATTTAAATTTACATTATTTTTATATTGTTACAATGAATTTATCAAGAGATGAAATCGTGCGTTTGTATCGAGGCAAGGACAGGCTTTAAGATTATTAGATAATTTTACAACAAACACGTGATTGTGTATCTTGTAATTTACACATAAGTCACGTACTGGGTAATGTTAGAAAATAATCCCTCTTACAGAGATTGTGTACCAAACAATTTCGCTGTAACGTCAACGTCATGGCTGTTAATTACAGACCGTACACACAGGGTATTATAAACGCAGACGGCACCACACATGAGACGCTTGTTTACGCGACTTATCCGAGCTTGTGAAATTGGTAGGTTAACCTTCATGGATATTTACTAATATAGAAACAAAACACAGTTGCCTCGATACCGTAACAAGGCATACGGCCTCATTTCGATTTAACTCTTTAATAATAGGTAACCTGTTCGATTGCGTTTCGCGAATCTTATGCGATGCTTTTAAATTGATGCTCAAATAATAAAGATATTTTATAAATACCAAAGTATTTTATTTTAAAGTCAACTATATATCCTATCCTATTTTATACCTTCCATCTTTCCTTTACCCTCTTTATTTCCTCACTCGTAAAATATTAAGCTACGGGTTTGTTTATTTGAAAACCATATTTAAATAGTTTCTATTGATCACCTAACATTTGAGTTGATATAATAATATGACAGCATGTGCTTCAAACCAACAGCACGATGTGTGCGTAAAGCGCACGTCGCCTGACGAGTAAAATACACAGTGTGTACGGTCCTTAGATAACAGCGACGTTGTGTTCGTGCGTGAGAGTATCACCGTAAAATGCACAAATTTAGTTGTGGCGGCACCGCTCTATCAATGCGAGGGGTCAGCGTATGGGGCTGGCCAATTAATGTCTCCCCGTAATGGAAGACTGGCATTAGAATGAGGGATGTTATTATCTTCGTTGCATTGTACTTGTGGATATAAGCAAAACAAATAAATAAACTTTTATATTAAATTTTACTTTAATTAATTTACTTATGTATAGAAAGTATTTCACGTCTTAAGATCGACTTAATTGATTTAGATAAAATTTGTTATGGATACAGAACATATCTTGGAAGAAGACTTAGTCTACTGATTTTCTTTTTTATTCCACGCGGATGGAGTCAAGCGCGACAGCTAGTGAGTTGTAAATGTAAATTGTAAAATTCAGTTATCGACTATTATTCGACTCACAATTAAATTATTGCAAAATGAAAAAGTTCTCCGCATTGACCGCAGACGTGACAGTACCATTTCACCGCAATAAGAGAAACTCAGATCAGGATTATTAATAAAAAAAAGTCAGTGTTCAGGGATGACACCTCATTCCTAATAAAGTTAAGAATGATAGTGGCTATGATCACTACCTTATTACTAACCATTTAGTACTTGTAAATTAAATATGTTCTTGAATATTGTACTTTCGTAATCAACTTCGGAAATACTGGTTTTATGCTTTACATGTATACAGTATGACATGGAAATAATTTATAATAATATGGTTATCGAGAAACATTTAATGTAACGTTGTAAAATCTTTAAACTATCTCTCCTTGAATCTTTTACACACGTACATTATGGCCTATTTTAGTTTAACTTAACTATACTAATATCAGAGGAAGTCAGAAATACTGCAATCACGAACAGATATATGTTTCGGCGCAGACGCAGTCTGGGGCAATGATATTTATCTTTAGTCTACGGTCGCTTTCGCTCAGTGGACAGCCCTATTTCTATCCGTCGCATGAGTAACGCGGGCATAAATTTACGAGTGCGCTGACGCTAACAGAGCGGATGTCAGGGGGATGAAAAATGTAGTCGCGACACCGGCGGGCGGCTGATTGCAGGCGCCCAATCGATACCACGTCATCTGCATGCATGGCCCTTAGCCCAGCACGTTTTTTTAAACCTCGATTAATGTCAAAGTCGTTACTGATCGCCGAACGACCTGGCGCCTGTGCTGACTAACAGTGTGTCTTTAACGATACTCTGTCAAACCAATGCATTAAACGATCTACTGTTAGTTCAGTTCAATCGTAAATAATTACTTTTTATTTAATGAGGTAGTTAGATGGACATCTGTCAAGTCTTTTAGATCCCCGTTAGTGAAGCAGAGGGCGTCCACAGTACATGTTTTACAAGCACTTAGTAAAGATTAATAATCCCTAATCAAAACGAAATTGCGAATACTAAATCGAATATGTTGTTGCTCTTTCGGCCGGAATTTTAGGGCACTGCACTATATGCTTATAATGTGCTCATTGGGCGTATAGCAATGAGAATGTATAGATTGAACTGGGCCTTTCTATGAGTGCCCGTAATCACGAGTCCGGCCGCAGACCGTCTGTACAAATGATCGGTCGCCGCGCTACCGCCGCCGCCGTCGCCGGTTGCGGCCAATGAATTACCAAGCGACTCTCGCTTGCAAAATCCAGTCGGCGCGCGTTCTGTCCGTAAGTAACGAGGTTACTTCCCCCGATCCCGCGTCGTGTTTCGGAACCTCCCGGAACTTTCTTAGCCGACTTATCTTACAAAATGAACGATATAAATTATGTCGGATGTGTTTTATAGCTCCGAATACTCGGCAAAGTCTTTCGTATCTAATTCAATTTATTGTTTTAAGAACTCGCCTACTGCGAAGCCTTAAATTTTTTTGTTCCCGTTAACTATATTGCGATCGCAGCAAATCACAGAGCGAAGTCATAAACGGTCTGTTGAAGTATGGACGTAAGAGAACGTTTTTATGGGACACTTTATGGCGCTATTCGAACTATCCCAACTATAAATGCCGAATTAGATCAAGTGAAAAACAGCAGGAGGCGCTGCGACAACTAACTCTGTTTAATTGTAAATCTGTGTAACTATAAAATTGGTTTCGTGCAAACCATTATTACCTCCATTGTTACGTGATTGACCACACAAGAGTAATATACTGCTGTCATTAAACCAAGGTGTCGTGATATTCATATTATCTTTACTTGTATAACAAATTATGGAAGTATTGAAAACATGTAAATCCAGTATTGATTTACACATGACCTTTACAATCACGTTAAAAAAAGTTGTCGAGAATGAGATGTTTATTAAGGCAATGTAACTCTCCAGAGAAGGCATCACCGGTCGAGCTGGTCATTTTAAGTTTTTTTTCTTTATTATCAAACCAAAGAAAATACAAACGTGTTTTTTTTTTACTGAATCAAAACATAGTCTGTAGTAATCCTCATATAAACTTATTTTCTATTCTGTCCTCTAAACTGGCGCACGGACTTGAAAACTTTCTCTGTCGAAGGAAATCTTTGCGCTTTGACCGAAGCCGTAAAGTATGGAATTTACGAAGCCTTCCAGCGCAGATTCTTGAGTTCGACGAGAGCAATTTCGTAATACATGAGCCCCGCCGCCGGGGTCGCACTGAATTATCAGCAGATTCCCTCATACAATCTGCGCTAGACTGCTCTAAGATATGGAATAAAATCTCTATAAAATACTTAATGAACTAAAATAGATTTCAAATAAAGAGAAAAAAATATTCCTTTAACAAATAAAAGATTATTCAAACACAGAACATTTGATTTAAAATTATTAAAGACCTTAAGTTCGCAAACATCTTGCATCAACTTGTATTCTAACAAATTAAAAAATTAAAATGATGAACGTAGATATAAAGCATTGTCCCAATGTTCAAGACTTTTAACAAAGAGATATCTAGGCACTGCATATGGTCGTGAATGTCACGGTTCGTTGCTCACCTTCGTTACTTCCACCTCTCACCTACCTTGCAAGACATAAGACAATGGAACCACTAAAGGCTTTTACTCCACAACGCCTGCACTGCCAAGGTAGGAAATAGCTACTATACTAGGTCGACTATATTCTCAGACAATTCGACTTATACCACAGTTACTGTGACTGCGCGATACCTAATATAAAAATTACTTTCTAAAGTGCCTTTTCTTCTAAAAAATAACAAACAAAGCTAGAGACATCTATCGGTTATTAACTATAATCATAGTTTACGTAACAATAATTGTTTGGTATTGCAAGCGTCAGTGTAATGATTGTAATTTCACTTTCACCTGTCACGGGACATTAAATCGTCGCTGGCCATGATAAGTGTGACGAAGTGCGGCGACTTAATCTTAGTGTGACGTTAAAAGCTCTGACTTACTTATGGATTATGTAATAGCCGGTAATATCTTAGACGCTTTTCACAAACCACCCGCGTGATCAGATTGCGCCAGGCCGCCATTTTTATGATAGTCGCGGAAGTAGAAATATAATATGCCAGGGATGTATCGGAGCCAAAATCGGAATCTAAAGAGACATATCAATCGGAAATTCCAACTTTTCCGAATCGAAATCGAACCTCTTAGTACATATTTTGATATAATGGTCGTGCGGCTGACCGCGCCTGTGGAAATTGACTCTTAGTCTGTTAGGAAATTTTGATTACATTTATATTTACTGTACCAGGAAACACTAGTTGTTTATATCGAATTACAAATGTAAACGTGTATTATCATGTTAATAAATCATGTTACAATAAATTACATTTCAGTAGAAATGTTCGCCAGAACATTCATGCAAACAATATTCCGATAAAAATACACGCATATTACAAGCTTTTGTTTAGCTTCACCGTGTCTGTAATCAAATTTAGCTAGTTAAATTTGATGCACTTCCCAGTTTCCGATTAAGCGAAAAATTTGCACGCTTGTATAAATCGCATGACTATGCAATATTATGACCAAGATCTGATCTGATGGAGCTGGAAGATGGATATAGGAACTTAATATTTAAATGGCGCAACCCCATCAAGTCTGGACCCGATCAATTCGTCTTGAAAAGTATAAGATAAGCTTGTTTTTAAATCACAATTATTCTTATAAAGATATAATTGAACAATAACAAAAGACATACTATTATGTACTACTTCATCCATTTATAAATGTCAGAGGTCTATACAATTGTGGACGAGGCACGTACTGTCCAGATGTGTTGCCTTGATATCGGCTAAGTCGCGAACTTTTCACATTACCCAGTCGGCACATCCCACGCTTTTAACCCGGACACTTTGAATCGCTTACAATCGGTAAACTGAAATCTATTTATCCTTTATTGTCTTTGACCGGACTAAATAAGGAAGGTCAAACACCTCAAAGAAACGATTTGATAGCTAGATGTATTTCTAAACAATAGGGTACGAATCACACAACACGTGCCCTAGACTGCTAAGGTGGCTAATTTTGTTATAGTCCTATACAACCGAAAATTAGTCTTTGTTTAAAATTTTTATTACAATTAAATGCTAATATCGTACCTGTTTCGATTTTCCTATTCGATTTGAACACAAGTCATAGAAATTTTCTTATGTAATGTTTAAAATAAATCTAAAACAAACGTTGTTTGCTATTACAAAACACATTGTTTATGAATAAATGAGAATTAACAAATGATTACGACAGTAAGCACTTAATAATAATCCAAACGGAATTCTGTTACGTCGCGAAATGTGTTTGCGGTACATAACTTTTGCAGATAATGTCGTAATGGCCGCTGCTGTTATTTACATTAAATAGCATTGTTTAGCATAATGGTGTTTGGGTGAAGCGACGATCGCAATGCGGCGGCCCGCCTCGGGCCGTTACCTCCGAATGCCCGAACTTGACCAAGCCAATGCATTCTCCCGCCCGCGCCCCCGGCGGTCACTTTAACCTCTTTATTTCACAAGCCTTCTCACTAATTGCATTCTACGATCGTAAAACATTAGAACGAAGTAAACATCGAGTAATTGTACAGTTATTCGAATAGTTTAGCAAGGAACGACCGACAAATGCAGTTTTGTACATGTAAGGAAATAAACGAATGTTAATCGAGTTAACTTTATGGATAAACCTCGCAATGACATGTAATTGATATATTTCTATTCTCGTAGTTGGTTTATTGCTGACATTTTGGATAATATCTATCTAGAAATCATTTTGTTACAGATTACATATGTCTAATAATTTTGCCAATTATTAAATACTGGCTGTCGTCGGCAACTCCGTCCGCTAGGGAATAAACAAAAACTTTTTTCAGTATAGTTAGTCCTTTTCGTCAGTTAGTGCTAGTTAGTCCGTTAGTCATAGGATACCTTTTAACA
Organism: Papilio gigon; assembly: GCA_027563995.1. Taxonomy (NCBI): domain Eukaryota; kingdom Metazoa; phylum Arthropoda; class Insecta; order Lepidoptera; family Papilionidae; genus Papilio; species Papilio gigon. Next base: position 4,052,641 of record JAODUI010000012.1, read on the forward strand.
AACATCCAAACTTTAGCATTTTTAATATTAATAATATTCCCGTAGGACGTAATGTTTAACACGTCCACTGCGGTACAAATTTTTGCGTACTTACCGCCCCTACGGTACGAGTTGTTATCGACTCACTCCGCGACTAGACTTTAGTGCGACACGAGGTCCATTAGACCCCACCTTCTTTAACAAATTCATGGTCTTCGCATCACAGAGAAGTACACGTTTTTCCTTGGAGCACAAGGAAGTTGCATTAGGGATGATTCAGCCCTCGTTTCGCACCGAACGTGTTAAGTTTTGTGTTCGTTTACAATAATATAAGACGCCAAATACGTTTGTGATATTAAAAAACATTGACCTTAAAACGACCGACTAACATGTAGTACACTGTAGTAATTATTACATCACTTTTTTATATTGTAGAACAATGAAGATTTTTTTGCGTTAGTATTTATTTTCGTTTTTGGAATCCGAACAAAGGATTCGCTATTTTAGATCGATAGACTAAACTTGAACCATGACTTGAATTTATATTGTTTGTCTACTAGGAAAATATAGGTGAATTGTCTGTTGTAATTGAATTTGTAAGCATTGTTATGTTTACATTTATTAATACCTTTTGAAGGCTAAATACATGTGAAGTTAACACGCACGGTAAAAACAAAGATCTTTTGATACAACTAATCGATTCTATCTCTCTATTGTTTCACAGGTATATATAGTCTTATTATAGAATCAGAATATGTTGCATTTTTATACCTGTTATTAGTGTGACATTTAACCTTGCAACCGTAAACCAAATTCCTTACGTCAACATTTTTTTGACCTACTAAAGCTTATAAAAAATCCATACAATTATCTAAAGTGATATCGCATACAATCTTTCATTGTAATCATTTTATAATCCACTAAGTCAACTGCAGACCATAATCGTATTTTCATTATATTTTATGAGTCGACAATTTCTTGACCTCTGTGCATTTCAATCAGTGAACTCAATTTGTTGTCAGAACCTGATTTGAAAGTACATAATTGTGAAATAAAGACCTTAAAACCTACTTCCCTTCGTTTTAGAGATATATTGTATCTAAAATTTTAATAACAATTGAATAACTCATAGCCCTAAATATAAGAACCAATATTTTTTTTTACTTCACGTGTGTCAGTATAATATGACAGGTTGACCGGGTAATAAGTTTGTCATTTTATGACACTGTACGTATTTAGCGAATGTAGAAAATATGCCCTATAAAGTTTCCTTTTTACTTAGTCATAAAAAACATTAAGTATTTTTGGGAACGTAGTTTTTATGTCAATTAGGTTATAACACCTTTAAAGACCTGAACTCAGCCTAAAATCATGTCTTGAACTTGAGACCTAAGCATTAGTGAACGTAACTTTGATATGTCGTAAACTGACTTTATATGGCTCTAATATGTAGGTTTCGTAACTAACCTTGTGCAAGATATATAAAGAAAAACGAAAATGTTGATACAATTTTCATATAGCTACGTTAACGTTAACAACAGAATTTGCGAGTATGGAGATTGGTTGTCGTAGAAAAGTTTTACCAGTCTTTTCTACATTCAATGTCATCAGCTCACTATACGTCCTCACTGAGGGGCTCGGAGCCTATCCTATTATGAGAGGTGACTAGACCATAGTCAACCACGCTAGCCCAGTGCGGCTTGGCTTCTCACATATCTTTGAATTTCTTCGCCGATATGTGCAGGTTGCATCACGATGTTTTCCTTCACAGTGAGAACGTCGGATAATGTACATATGGAATTTGGATATCGAAAGAAACATTGGTACATAGCGGGGATCGATCCTGGACTATGTCGAGTACGGTTCGGTCCGGACAAGTACTTAAAAACTGCTATATCGACGTTCTCGGCTTACAGTCGATGTAATCTTGTGAAATATAATGCATAAAGATATTAGTTAAAATTAATTATAATTGTCAATTAAAATAAGTGTAAATTATGGAGGGAGCTATGTATTCTTTGTAATTAAAGGTAGAAATATATAAAAATACTTGTGATTTTTGTAAATATTACAAGATAACGTTTTTTCGTCGACAAAACAAGGTCAAAGCGTATTCCCTCGTGGGAGGAGCGCTTTCTGAAAGCCTGTCTCACTGAAAGATGGATTGTTGTTAAATCACTCAACTACAGATAGTTACAGATACACGAAAGCGTATCGTGAATGATGTATTTACTTTTTTCGTGTTTTTCTTCGAATATTCTCGATCAATAAAAGAAACATCTAGTTACCTACATCTGGATATCGCTTCGTTCTTTTATGCCATTACAGTATGAAAAATAAAAACTCTTTTAACATATAGGCTTTTGTTTTGTATTGTATTAAAAGTTATCTTTCAATAACATTTTCTAAAAACTTAACTCATTAACGGAATTCGGAAAAAGTAACGATGATGAAGGAAAGCTATTATTTTCAAGCATTTTCCTGTCGATTTAAAGAAAACAGTGTAATTTTAGTGGTTAACATGACTACCTTGATTGTTTGCTACAGGGTTTTTCCAACTTACTCAACCCTGAGTTTAACATCGTGAGTATAATATACAGCCTCAAACCTAGCAAAGCAGCGCTTGATAACAGAAAGGAACCACGAGACAGATTTAAATAATTTATAACAAAGTTAAAAAGTTTGATTTATATTTGCAAAATAACCATCGAAACTTGTAGAAGCACTAATGATCGAGGGTTCTCATTTAGAGTTAGGCTTTAGGAGTTCATTCGCACTCCCTTAGGGCTTCATCAGTAACTTTGTAAAGTTGGTAACTAACTTAGTTTCAGCTATTACTTTACGTTTTATGGAATATGTGTGTATCTTACATATAGTGTAAAGTAATTTTGAGAAACAATTTACTTGTAAACAAAAAAATGTTAACGGACACAAGTATTACTTAGAAAAAATAAGGTGCTACCGATACCATTCCAAGATAAAACCTTTAATATAATTTAAATCATTCATGCTATATTTTATTAGTACCCACATATCAATTCCTGATATACTCGTATATATGGAACATAATATAATACGGTATGCGAAATAAAACAAAGGCGTCAATACAAGCGATTGGAATGTACAGGGTGTTCCCATGCATCCATTATTTTATTAATTAATATTCATTTAGTTAACGCTTACAATCTATATTCGACGAATTGCATATGAATTCTCTATGGATTTGTTGTAGCTCATGCATTTTGTAGTACGTTGCGAGGAAAACTGCTCATTGTTAAGGTCTGCCGACATCCATACGTAATACGCCGCGCGCGTACTTCATACATTGTGCTTATTGTGAATTGTAGACGCATTAATAATGTAGCTACCGCCATAACCTAGAGCCTTGCAAATGAGCAATGTTTCCTGTTTTTAACCTAGAGATATAGTGAAATTCACCTATTTTTACTGTAAACTGTATTGTATGAGACAGCACGACGCGATACTACACTGTTTGAGTTATTCCTCGACAGACCTTGTCTGTTTAAATCCAGAATAAGGGATTATGGATTCAGTGGTTTGAGAAATCCGTCATTGGGAATTCTGAAAGTATGAAAGAATCGGAAAAGATTATGTTACAAATGTGATGGTAACTAACATTTGCAGGAGACATTTGTAAGATGATATAAAAAAATATTGTTTTTTTTTTTGTAATTCCATTTAGTCGCACTTACCAATTGGCCAGTTACGCCTCATTTCTCGCTCTTCGTAGTTTAATACTTAACCTGATCTCAGGCCTGTAATTTAGAGATTACCGTGACGGTTGATGTGAGCTAAACCGTCCGCGGCCCAGCTCAGCGCCGGTCATAATGTAATGATGTGACCCAGTTACGTTGATTTGTTCAAATTGCTGATACTTAAAGTGTAGATTCGTTTGACCTAGTCGTATGAACCTGGGACATTGTTGTTAATAGATACTCCCAATGGGCAACCGGTGTGTTCTTTATAACCTTCTTCGGTATCTGATGATTTTTCCGTCGACTTTGAGTGGATTTTGGATTTTTTTCAGTTTACAATTGGTAGATGGCGCTGGTCGTTTCAAGACTTTTGACATTTAAGAAAATAAATTAAACGATTAATGTGCAACTCATTGAGAAATGGCAGTTAAATGTAACGTCATATATCACATGCAATGACAAATATATCTTCTTTCATCGAAATGCTTCAAGCGGGGTTCCGAGAAAAATTGCAAAGAGGAATATATTCTAACGTTAGTTTTGAAAAATATGAGATGTATTTCCGACAATAAGTCATATGGAACTCCTAGAAGACTAGATAAAGGGCCAAAAGAACATTTAAAAAAGAAAAATAACTATTAGACAAAATTCTTTTAAAAATAGTGAAGTCGAACATCTTGACTGTCTGTTGCTCTGACACAATAGACATGATTTAAAAAAATCGATAGATTTAAATAAAACGGTGGATTATTTCTTAAGGAGAGTTTAGTATGTAATTGTAATTCAAAAAAGATTTATATAAATTTGTTTAAATATTGCAATGATCGTTGAAAATGTATGACTAATTATTAAACAAGATTTCTGATCTTTTACAACCGTGTTTGCTAGTCTGCTGGTATTACAATAGCCGTGAATTAATTTTGGAAGGATTCATTTTATAAAGTTAGTCCGACGGTCGACTGGTGCAATGCCGGTCGGCGAACCATCGGCGGTTAATTATGCAACCGATAAACAACTTACACTCGCGTTAGCGCACTCTCATGTTAATTGACTTCACTCTTATTTGTTTTGGTAAGCTTCATTTACATCGCCTTATTTTCTAATTTATATTTCAATTTTAATAAACAATATATGTACATACACGCATGTTACATGTATGATTTGTTAGTAGTTAGTAGTAGTAGTAAGTTAGTAGTTTAGTGTGAGTAAAACTAATTGAAGAATTCTATAACCAATTTCTGCCGTGCATATCCGCGTTCAGGAATGGTCGGTCCTCGGCAATATTTCTAAAACAGTACGATTTAGGGGCTTTTTAGACCTGTACTTCTTTCTCAAAGGTCGCCAACGCGTCTGTAGTTCTTCTCGTATTGCGAATATCAATTTGTGTAGATGATCAACTTTATAATCGTGAAGCTAATTTGCCCTCTTCTCTTATAAAATGAAACTCAGAAATATCACTACATCTTAATACAAAACTAAAATAAATTGTTGCAAATACAATCTGCTATTTAGAATGCATCTCGAGTTATTATTGTCAAATTACTGAGGACGGTTATACGAACGTCCTATATTGTTCGGTCGTTTTTTTTAAGCATTTAGAATTTATTTTTTTAGCGAAGCCGACTTTTTAATCTCGGAATAAAACAATGTTTATTTTACAAAAATGTTTGGTTTCTGTTTTAACGCTGAAATTTCTACTGATTCAGTAATAAACAAGTGATTTGATTTTTATGTAACTTTAGGATGTAATTTTGTTAAGTTTTTTTTGATGAGGGACATAAATGACGCTCGAAAAAATGGAACAATTTGGATAAATCTTACTTTGCTCCATTTATAAGTATCACAAGAAGGTTCTTATGTAAGAAGAAATTAAAGAAGAAAATTAGAAAATGAGAATAATTTAAATTTAATACTAACAGTTAGGACTACGTTTGTTGGGTCATATAAACTAATTCCGAATAATAGATGCCTCCGATTCGTGATGAGGTCATTTCTTTTTATCATAACGATTCATGGCTCATAGTTATTGAATAGAGTAATTAGCTTCTGACAAACAAATAAACAGAATTTAGTTATTAGTGTTGAACAAAACTACAGCACTCACATACGTGCGGCAAACATCAAAAAACAATTACAAGTTAGCTGAGAACGCGCGTAGTATCCATTAGTCATAAAACTTTCATTAATATCCATTACGAATTATTCTAGTAAATTAAGTTACAGTGGGTGTAGTTCTAGCTCCAACAACGCTAGCGAGCAGAAGTCAGATAAATCAGGGGGCCAGGAAAACGAAGGGGAGATTTCCTAACTAACTTTGACATTCAATAACCATAATTCTGATTTACATTGTTTTCTTTTTATTTTTGTTGTCACGACACACTGTTGACGACGGAGAACAACTGACTGTCGAGTATTTCATTTAATTCTGAGTCAGTCATTACTCGTGTTAGATGCACCTACTTCAGATTTAGTGATAAATGGAAATGAAGGATTCCATTACCTCTAATTCTCTTCATCCTGTATTTCAATCGCTGAGACTTTGTCGCGGACTTTATTTGCTTATCGCTTTGGTAAATAATCTAGGTTTTAACTATTATATCCGATTCTAAATAACTTAATGCTTATTAACTGTTATGTGAAATAATTTATTACAATGTTATCTGTCGAATGGGTAAAGCGAACGTCGCCTACTGCTACTGTCTTTGATAGATTGAATTATGCTTTGATAATATAAAAAAAACACCTATCTTAAACTAAAAATAGAGCGTGTGAAGGAGCGTGCGTGGGCTAGGTCAGATTGGTATCGTAATTCATTTGTTTTTTTTTGTAAGGAGATTAGAATGAGATTTTATATCAGTTTCATCTGTTAATTGAAATCTTGATTAGATATAATTATATTGATTTTATTATCTTATTTGAACTTGTAACAAGTTCGGAAGTAATTAGCAACTCGTAATTTTACACAAGCATCTACTTATGTCAAGTCGTAACGAGTTAAAGCAACTCTATTAACATTATTTGAACACTTAACCCGATTCCGTCGGAGTGGGAATGCGTTACACGAGGTTAAAAAAAAAAACTTGCGGTAAACAGAATTTAAAAAAACCTTTCAGCATTCTAACCTTTACATATGTAAAAATAAATCAAAATCATGATACGACAAAATACGAGCTGATTTATGAAGACAAATTATAACTATTTCTTGTTGACTGATGTTCATAATAGTGAAAGAGAAAGAGAGAGAAAAGTGAGATATGTAGTAATGAGAAAAATAGAGAAGTGATCTCTATTCTCTTTCCCTGCTGTCTAGTAATTTCGTGTACCATAAAGAATAAAGAGGTAGTAGTTTAAATAGTCTTCAACGTTCTAGTAAACAAAACACAACCGACGCAATTTATAGTACTCGAGAGAGAGTGTCATATCAAAATAATTACATCATCATATAGCATATAAACGTAACTAAGATAGCTATCAGATCGTTAATTATTCGTAAATTAAAGTTTATTTAAATTCAAGGGAACGCTTAACTATTGTGAGCATTTGGCAAAACAATATCACGAGCCGAGCGCTGGAGGACAGGCATTGTGGACGACACGGAGCAACGAAACTTTACTTCATAAAGCAGGCATATTGATTGTCTTTTCGAAGTTAAATCAGAGATTTTTTGAGATATTTAAAAACACAAGATAAAGGCCTAATATCAATAGCTTGTTTCATAGTTAGGTATGTTGATAAATAAATAACTGTGCCTTGACTACGCTAGTCATTCACTTCTCCATTAGAAGAACGAGACGACTCGAACTCGACGAACGAACTCAATGAAGTGAATAGAGTCCTTGTTTATTCTATCCCTACTTCCGATTTGTCTTTCTTTTGTTACAGAATAGCTTGTCATTTGTTTATTGTTCAGTGTATGAGAGTTGCCAGAATATATCAGCTCATCATTTTTTTTCTGTTATGCTTATAAAAGTTGCTGGCTGCATACAAATTCCAATAGTTCGTAGCTCCACGGCGGACAATAAAGGTTAAATGCAATCTGATCGTGGCGCTTTAACAATACGCCTGGGACATGCAATGGCGGCAGTGTTGCAATTTTTTTGTTCTCTCGCGATAGTCTCGTTTGCGACTGATCGTTAAGGGAAATGATACTGGCAAATTATTTAACGCGATTGCACACGTAATACGGTTATTTAAATGTTCCGTGATGATTATTTATTTCGTGCGTTAAACCAATTGACAAATGACAATGACGTAACTGGTAGAATACCGAATTACTATTGTGATATAATTGGGAAACCATTATATCATCACCGTGTTACTAAAAATTGGAAGCAGTGTCGTAAGATGAGATGTATTTTTTTATTTGTTGTTTTAAGTGTTAGATTGATTTTGATGAGAACGTGACCTCAACCTACGCAATGGGTTTGACTTGACTTCTTAATACATGCGTATTTATTATTATTATAAATACTGTTACTAATGTCTATCAAAAATTACAACACAATCCAAAATAGGTATTTCATGCTACTTGTCTAAATCGAGGTCAAGGTAACAATGAAAGGTTTTAAAAGGAACTAGTTTTTATACCTACGCATTTAATAGACTTTGAAAGTTTAAGTAAATTATATTAACATTATTTTTTATATGTATACCAAAAAGAACGAATTTAATGAATTAATAATATCACCTATTTCTGTTAATTTATAACTTTAAACATTCGTGGTTTTGACTGATATAATGTTAGTAAGAAACGTCAAGTGCCCGAAAAAATGTGGACACAGTGAGTGTGTATTGTCGAGAACTGGACACGAAACTAAGGGTAGAGTTATCGTGCAGTGAGAACTCAAACAATAGTAGTGGTTGCAGAATCAGGAAGAAGGTAGACCGATATGGCTACCTGTAAAATTTTTCGTACTATCGCAGAAACATAAGTCAGCCCGTGACCATGGCGCATGCAACTGTGCCAAAATATCGGGAGCAAAAAGAGGCTGATCGTGACAAGAATTCTATTAATTTACTTCTTTACGGTGTTTAAAAAGTGTTTCAAGCCAGTTTCAATTGAGTCCGAGTGTGCGTCGCGCGGTTGTATTGCGTGAGATTTTTTTGTAACATGCGACTGTAAACGCCACTCTCACAACGTCATATCAATTTAGAAAGTTAGCTTACGTTCTTGAATTCGAATCTTAGTCAAGACAACAGATCAATTGTTTTTTTACTTATTCTACATTGTGTTTGATGCAATACGAATTATATCATGTCGCATTGATATCCAAAAGAAAACTAATGATTATTGAAAATTCATACTTACCACCATTTTAAAAATCTTAATATCTGCATAATGAAGTCCTTTTCATCTGACCTGAAATTATTTAAATGGTGTAAAGAAAACTTACAATTGTATGAAATAAAATAAAAAAAACTAGTAGATATGTTGTTACCTTTTTGTAGCGAATATTATTTGTATTGCTGAGTCATAAACATACGACAGTATTTCCTGTTCTTTTTGATTGGTATCGTTTTCGCGACGGAGTCACGACGCTTACTGACTCACTTTCGTCTTCTTAAGAATTCTCTTTCGTTAAAACGGATAACACTTTCACAATGGCGACGAGTTTTCGTTAATCCCACGGTGATAGCTTCTTGTAATTAGGATAAACAAACGCCATTTGTAACTATACCGTGGATTATTAATTCGTTCGAGAAAGGTGCTAATGCAACGTGAGAAAAAAAAATTGTAATCGAAATTAATAATTCTTAGTTTTTTTTTTAATTTGGATTTTTTTTTTATAGAAGTTAGAAATTGTTTTTTATATTCATGTCGATTAATGCGTTTAAGATAATATAGACAAACTCAACAAATACAACGAACTTTGTACAAGAAAATGAAGCCATCAAAACATGTATATTATTTCTTTAATATTTTTTAAAACACTGACACTGTCAGTGACGTTTTTAAACTGTAAAATATTCAACTCACATACAAATGTACTATTCATCAGAAGTAAATACGTAAAAATAATCGAAGCGCCAGGTCTATAACGTCTAGACTTTTGCCTTTCAATCCGGTGCTTGTATTTTAGTAAAGTAATAAATAAAAGGAAATAATAAACATAATTTTAAATGTAATGTAATAATGCAAATTCTCCAAGGTTCAGACGTGTTTGGACTTCGTTAGTAAATATAGACGCTAGGGCTGTGTGCTACTCTGGCGTAATGCTAGTTTCACACGAGGACAGAACATTGGTGCAGCGTATCGAATAGTTCAAAAGTGCTACTGTTATTGTTTGTTATTATTATACAGTGTATCATTTGTTTGTTACTGCACAGAACTGAACTAGAACAATACTGTTTTAATTTTACAGTAAGTATCTCAAAAATAAACAAAGGCAGTACTGTACTATCTTCTGCTCTGCCTCATTTTGCCTCTTTCGTGTGAGTTTAATATAAGAAACTTAACCCTTTTCCCGTCTGGCCGTAGCCGCACGACCACTGGACCGAGAAGCCATTTTTTTTTTTTGTAAACCGGATCCCCGACCTACCGCTCATTGCCAGCCCGCTCTTTATGATTCCAGCGCCGACCGCTCTCTTTGGAAACTAATTGAAGATAACAAGCCTGCTTTTTCACCTGCTTTTTAATAGTCCATTTTGAAATCTGATACGACGGAGTTAAGCTATATTGTTTTCGAACACCTTTAAATTATAAGACCAGACGTTTGTATTGCACTTATTCAATAACTTCGTTAAATACTTAATTGTTGAATAATCCTTTTAGCTTTATAGCGCCAATTCTATTTATGTATTTAGTATTGAAAATATGGCGATGGTTCGTTATCAATATGACGATAAGAAACATCAAGTGCACTTAAATATGTTATACCACTTTTCGAATAGATAACTATATCGATTTATATTGACACTGGCAGTTTTTAAAACTGATCCAATAGTGTAATAATTCATAAATGGATTACAACTTAAAAAAAACATAAGAATACCAAGCTCTAGGTCGATAGGTACACAGCATTAGGTCTTTAGATCTTAATAGTTCCTGTCCTTAACATTCACCGACTTCTCACAAACTAGATCAGTTACTAGTTCAAACTATCCCCGTTTGGACTTCCAGTACATGTCGCCGTATACAGCTACTAACGACACAGTTACTTTCTTCGAATGTAACACGATGTTAAGATCTGTTTTCTTTCGCCTTTTTTATACGAGAAGGCAAACGAGCAGCGACATCAAAAGAGCAATCATCGACGCCCATGGACACCTGCAATACTAGAGGAATGAATGAATCGTACGTTAATGGTTAAATACTAGATTTGTCATATGTGTATTTTTAAAAAATGCTTGTTCTAATTTAATGGTATTTTGATAGCTGGGTGCCGCGGCAACAATGATCCTGGGTTGCGTGGTCAGTACACAGCCGAGTGTTAACGTATTTGACATGTTTCGTTTTATATTCTCCTTATGTATCACTCTCATCAATATGCTATCGTAATTGTTTGTATTCATTAGGCGTAAAACTATCTAAGTACTGAGATAGTTTTGACAGATACACTATTTATTTCATCATCAGCCTTTGTCCGCCCACTGCTGCGCATAGGCTTTCTCCAATGCCTGCCACAGTATGCGGTCCTCCTTCCATATCCAACGACTTCCCGCTGTCCGCACTAATTCTATACTAAATATTTGTAACAATAATCACAACGAGACGGTCCCGCTAACCGCTAGAGTACATAAAAAGTGTCATTATGCAACTTTTTGTGATACCAAACAGGAAATATATTTTAGTCATGGCGTGATTCGTCACAACGAGACGTGAGACGCGCGTACGACACGACGAGTCACGGCTCGGCGAACACGATCACTTTACTACGGCATATCGCCATATTTTCGACATTTTTAATGTTATAATAAGCTTGGCGAAAAGCGGATAGTGACCGTTTCTCTGTCACAATTTTTGCTATGTGTCTAGATTTGATATGAATACAGTTTCTTTTGTATAACATCGAATGGGAATCTTTTCTGTCAGGGTGTTATATTTTTAAGGAAAAAGATAAACTATAAATGAATAGTAATCCTAAAAGTAGCTATTTCATACTTAAATATTGTCCTAAACGTGGAAGGTGTTTACAGCGATTTTATAAATTCGATTTTCCTTAATAGAAAGATCGGAGTAGACTACAAACTCATTCTCATTCTTGACAAACTCAATTTCAATGGAACCTGAAACTTTTTGACGAAAATATAATTTTTTATATGAAAAAAAAATTGTTTAGAACTAAATTATACAATTGAAGAAAAAATTTAAAGGTCTCTCTTAAATTTTATTTCAGTCGAAATCGCATTTTTTTTACTTGTAAACTAAATTAAGTATAAGCCAAAAGCCACAAACGCCATTTACATAAATTTGTAGTAAAATTGCGACGTTCACGCACATAAAAAAAAAACTATGAATAATTTGTAAGCTATAAAAATGCATATGTTTTTATTTGTTGATAAAATCGTACAAAACTGTTAATAACAAAAAATGGTTTTAATAAACGATTTACATTTTATAAATTGTATAATCACCGTGAAGTTTTAGGCAAGTTTCTTTGATTAGAAAGGTAAATTACAATTGTTATTAATTAGATTACCCATAAGCTTTTTAGCAAAATCTTTGGTATGTTTATTGAATTGTCTTTTTAAATTTCATTTAACGCTAATCGCGAATACGCCATATTGTGTTCTTTGCGTAGAGTTGGAATAATTCGTTTTATAATTAGTAAATTAGATGTCATTGACCGTGTAATTTTGGCGTGAAATATCGTGACGAAGGAGCAATGGCTTTGAAAACAAGCGCAGTACAGGTCATCCACCCTTTTGGCTACTGCAGGCTGAATGGTCGCTACTTTACTGGCAGAATATAGCCTTTTTACAGCCATTATATACATTCATCTCAATAAATCACTAAATCAAGTTTCATTCCCTGAAATCGTTTACACAAAGTACTACATTCCATCTAAAACTTGTCATTTAAGACTCTACTTTTAGACATTGAACTAATGTTTCCAAGCTTAACAACAGCACAGACTTACTTTTTATTAGTAAACAAAGTTCAGTTGACCATTGTGATCTTAGGAACTTATCATCTTACTAATAAGTTAGTATTACTGATAAAGGACCTTTAAATCCACAATCATCGGATCGAATTCTGAACGAAAACTTAGTGAGTTATTCGAATACTAAACATGAATAAAGATACCAGACTTTGATTTGGCACGTTGAAAACAAGTGTATTCTTCTGTACGACGTGCCAACTCAGAGTCCTTTCCCTAGCCCCATTATTTCACCCCACTTCCAATAAACTACGCTGTAAAGTGGTTTCAGACTAGATGTAAATTGGTCTGCTTCGCCTGTCAGTCCGTCCGTCCAGACACATTAAATTGTCCTTTATTGTTAGAAGATTACTCACAGCAATCACTTAAAAAGTGTAGGCAGAGAAGGAAAATACATATTTCACTTATTACACAAGTATGGAAGCAAATATTTATATTTTAATGAATCGACAATATTAAGGAAATTCTGTATGCGGTTGTCTTTCACTAGGCATTATAAAAATTGTAAATATAAATATTTAGGTTAATTTAATTACATATATATTCAGTAATTCACTAAATAGACTCGGCAAATATTCAGAGGACGTTTGAATGTCAAGGTAAAATTTTTATTTAATACGTTGACATCACAAAAGCGTACTTATTTCGTAAATATTGTAATGGACACGCGACAACTAAACGTACGGTTAGTCATGCCTTTCACTTGAAATGAAATCCTTACTGGCTGAATAATTAAAAGAATTTCCAACACGAAAATATAATTGTTTGTACAAAATGATAAGCTGAAAATGCTTTCCGTGTCAACGTTCGCTTCCACGAATACTTTATTATGAGAGTAATGCTTCTATGACGGATAAAAGAAAAACTATTCACATATTCATTTCGCTTTAGTAAAATCAATCAAGTTAATGGATGATGATAATTTAACGCCATAACGCCTCTGTTAATGTTAAAGTATTGTAGGAATTAATGGAATGTCGTGAGCTTCTTTGTGTAACAGAGTGACTAACAATACGTGGTAAAAAAATTATTGATTGACTTCAGGTGTTTGTTATTAATTAAACGACATTGTATATTTCTTGACTAATGTTTATTATCCATTTATATAAAAATAAATCAAGGTATTTATGGCCACAATGTGTTACTAAATTATTAGACTGATTCGATTGTATTTTGTTTAAGAATTATTTGTCTGCAATTTTTAATGAAACTCTTTCTTGCATTTAAATTGCATTGTATGTTGTTCGGCCAGTACGAAATAAATAAAATGAATAAGTCCTTTAATATTTTCTATTGGATGGAATTTACGGGGTTGAACATTATAGAAAAAAAATGTGAACTGTTCAATAAAAAACAATTTTAATTGTGCAGTTTCCTTGTTAGAGTACAATACACAATCGTAATGTAAGGAGACTTATTGAAAGCGTAGAAAGTTAGAGAAAACAATAAGGCCCTATCTTATTGTATTTGTGAAATTTAGCAAATTCAAACAAAGCAATGAGTATTATTGCTCTTACAATATTATTTAATCCTTTATTTAAGACCAAGGACTGTATTTTATATAAACATACGAATATAACTGAATCTAATTAATCAAATTAAAGAATTTTAAAATGTCATCTTCATATCAAAAGATGAGAAAAAGGGTCATAAAATTTTGTCATTAAGATTTTTAAAATTAATTTTTCAAATTTAGAATACACAAAAAAAACACTATCGTCTATATTTAAAATGACACTACAACGTTGGTAGAACGCGTGCAATTAATGCATGATTGTGATAAATAGCATCATCATTGGATGTTTTTTTTCACAAAGGGATCCCTCGACGATAGCACACGCACAGGTGGCGATGCAGCTGTTGCATTTTTTATGCATCAAACAGGGGAACGTGTCCAGAGTCTTTTAACATAGTAAGCTTTATAGAAAATTTCGTATACCGAAGCCAATAATTCTAATAATAAAATAGTGAAGCTCGTAATCTGGAGAAGAGTAAGTTAGATGCATAAGTTTTTATTTCTCTTTACACTTATAGTTATGTGTAGTTTACCGCCGGTCTTTACAGTTTACTATTTTATCTCTGTGAAACACATTTTTTAAAGGACAATTTTGAAATGTAAATTATGAATATGAAGTTGAAAACCAAATTGTTTTCGAATTTCTAATTACATCTTTATCTGTAGTTTGAGCTTTTTTCTGTATATATCACAAAATCTGTAAACGGTACACTTTACGGTAGTGCCAATGGATACCTAATTATATAAACATATTACGAAATTTGTGTAACAATTTTAATGTAATATTTACCTATTAAATATCTAATTGATAGGCAATTGGTACATATATATACTTACGTATATAAATTGCATTTTACGATCTGTAAACTTCTGAAGAAGCCGTAATAATATTTGTATCGGAAACCGATATTGCCCGCTATCAATCGAATAAATCATTACATAATACGTGTTACAAATCATAAGTGTAATGCTGTTATATATAACATAAAGATATTCCGTACGAACTGTGCGTGCGTCACATGAATATAAAGCGTGGCCTGTGAGAGTGACACAGTTCTAAGTACTACTATGTTATTTATTATCATATACGATAACTTTGAGTTATCTTAGTACATATGCGCCACTAACTTTGAATGTAGTTCCTTAGCTAGATATTTTGTTATAACAAAAGCATTTTATAGACCGACAAAGTTATCCATCCCGGTGGATTTAATTCAAACGAAATTATGATAGCTCACTAACGCCCTCTCAATGTCAAAATGTAACAAAATTTGTCAGTGTCTTAACATAATTTTACTTTTATGTCATTTTCTATGCCTATATTGGTTTCACATATTTTGTAACCGAACTAAACAAGATCCTTCTTTATCTCTACATTATTATTAAAAACCTAGATAAATGCATTCTAATGTGTACGTATGTTTGTCTTATATGACTAAGTTTATAATATTTGTGATGTATTGTAGTTTTAATTTTAAAGTATTTATTTATTTCTATTGTTATTAATAAGTTAGTAGGCAGAAGACAGTGAATTACATTGCAACCTCAACACGTTTTGTGAAATCGAAATTACAGTAAAAATAGTAATGCTTACATCTCCGAAATCCGGGGCTCACGGAATAAACCCCCAGTGGATTTGAAAGTAATATTGAAGAAATGTTACAAAAATGTTAGGGCTACAAATATACCAAGAGATATATGACATATACCGGATAAAAAATACTTAAATTACAATATTTAACTCAATTATGTCTAATTAAATCTCAACTGCTTTAAAGTCGTCAGCTCACCTCCATTGTAGATTTAATAACATTAGTAGAATACGATTCGAATAAATTTATTAAGAGAAATCAACACTAAATCGTTTTTAACAACCAATCAAGAACTCTACGGCATCGTATGCATGGCATTCAATGGCGGATAGCTACTAAGAAACGGCAATCAATTGGCACACGCTGGCAGGTAAGACGGCAACGCACGCGCAGAAAAAGTAATAACGCAAGTTGCATCCGTACACGATCGGGTTTATACCGCTGCCATTAGGCGCAAGAACATGTCTTCGTGTCATCTCTTATAAAACAATATTATCGTATATTATGTTTAACACATAGTACAGTTTTTTTAAGAACTTGCATAGCTTAAAATTGTGTTAAATATAAAACTACATTTTGTAGCTCAAATAAAATTTAAACCATGTAAGATCAACAAAGCCATAAAACGGAAGTACGGAAAACGTGAAATACAGAATACAAAAAAAACATACAGACTAATTGAGAACCTCATCTGTTTGAAGTCGGTTAAAAATAAACGGAAAAAACTTAAATAAATAGAATACTAAATCTGTATTGATTTAGTATTCTATTTAGATATTTATATCAAACATAAATAAATTAATAAAATGTTATAAAAGCCTTTGCCATTCTATTGTCAACATCATTTAAATTTTTTAATACTTGGTCACGTAAGAATCTTTTTTCGTAGAATTCTATTAATTAAATTAAGTTAACAATTATTTGATATATATTTAGTTAAAAGAAGGTCAAAATATGTAAAAAGCGGCATTTACATAAGTAAATAACATATTAATTATTCAATTAATTTCATTGTATTGAATACACATACGTTATCAAATATCTAATTTTCTTGAAACATAGTTAACAAAGGTTACCCTTCACTTAGTTGAAATGAGCGATACTGTAAACACAAACTTAATTACTTTGTGAAACAGAGGAGCGAATCGAATAGTAATGTGATATAGATCGAGCTGGAACATATATCCTTATTTGTGCGTGAACTAAATTATTCAATCCACGCCACTCGAAATAGAACGTGTGTCTCGTAAGTCAAGCAAGCGGTGCATTTCATATAATTCAATACATATAACTTATTGTTTATACAAGAATAATGCAGATTTATCTATTCTTACATGTGCATCCTAACCTAGTGTAGCATAGGGATACCTGTTTGGAGTATTAGTTAAAGCAATTCAAAACAAGAACGACCTTCGTTAATAAAGCATACCCCAACTAAATGTGTTTTCGAAGTAGCAATACTCATTTCGCGGTTCGTCAGTACAAGAGTGTGGTACAAAGGCCGATGCCGACGTATGCAAATTTCGTCTGTGAAAGTGCGAGGATTTACATAGGAATAGAGGAGTCTGCATTAGCGGCTGTTAGAAGTCTGGCCCGACCGAGGTGCTGAGCGACGCGTGTACCTCGCTCCTCGCGATGATTCCAACCTCGGGTCTGTTTCGTTCATTCATATCCACCATTAATCTGCAAAAGGTCCATTGAATGAAAAAGTACATTAAAGACTACGATATAATTTATTTAAATTCAATACTCTTTCTTAATATGAGTTAAGCAAGAAACACTTTAAATCGAATTTTGATTACTTTATATTGTTAGGAGTATTGCTAATTAGGTTTTGTGATTTGGACGAAACGCGTAGGTTGCGAAACAACCGGTCGCGTTGGCAGCGCCCGACTGCTTACCAATGTAACCTTGGTCTAGTTCAATGGTCAATCGTAATGGGACAGTATAAAAGAACATATAGAAAATATTAAACATTTCTTTAGTCCATTACTTTTATTGTTATTGCAGATACTTTGAGTAAAGACCTCTTTAATTCGTGATCGGGACAAATTTTCCTTTATTTTTAATCAACACTCTGATTTTCAATTTTACTAATAATAATAATGTGGTATAATATACGTGTCAAAGCCCATCAAAAAATTTGCGTCGTACTTTATAATAATTGCAAAAAGTGATCTAAGAATCGACCCACTCGTGCCTCAGGCCCTCCGCCCAGTCATTCCGTTCACCTAACTCGTATATCAGGTCAAACGTCACGTTGTTTCTAAGGTGAAATATGCAATAACAATATCTGTAACCATTACTTACAAAATATCATTTACAAAAGTAAAATTAATACAAATAAACATAGTTAAATAGACATTTTATTCGAAATCAATTTTGATGCCTAAAATATGTGATGCATTAAGGTGAACGGCTGCATAACTTTGTTTTAGCGACCTTGGATATAATTGGCATTATGTACCTACTGAGAGCTGATTAATAGTATGAAATTAATGATTATTACAGAAACACCTGATGAAGACACAACGCATTTTGTATGTGAATTTTAAACCGGGATTAAAGGAACAAAATTCTGTTAATTCTAAAATTTAGATTGAGTGTTTGTGACTGGAAATAATAAAAAAGCATTTTGATTTTATTCTAAATTTTAAAGTTAACTGTTCTCGTGCTGGCTACTTGGCACTTAATCTTTTGGATCTTTAAATCCTCTCGTGATACGGACGTGCTTAATGGCTACTTACTCATACTTCAATGGAACTTTATGTTGCTGGTCGAGACTTCGAGATTTTAAAATGTTTGAAAAAAAATAACGCAAGTTTCCATCAAACCAGGGACGACGTTCAAAAAATTATACAACAATTTTGATGTTCTAATTTAAAAAATAATAATAAACACGAATAAGTTTCTACTTTGTCGAGTTTATAATATTGATCTAAATAATTTAACCTTTTTAGTATAAGATTCTGTTAAATTAAATGAAAGTTCAGTCTATTTACTTTGTATTGAAAGCAAAGTTTAGGACCGATCTCTTTCGCCATCTTCTATTTATTCCTTCGTATAAATATTCTGTGAATCTCTGATTTATAGACTGATATCCGGACCTTACCCTCATAAAGCCTAAATTGTAACGGATTATAGCAAATAAACAAAATTGGAAATGTTAAACTAATATGAGTTCGTAAAATTTATAAATTTCTATCATATTTTCAAGGAAAACTGAATTTACAGTTATAAAACTAGGATCATACAAAGACCGAACTAATTATAAAGATTATCATATTTATAATAGTCTCAATACATCAGTAGTGCATTTATTAAGATCAAACTTATGTGATTTACTTCAATATTATTTGACATTGAAACCTACAATGCCTCTATGACTGTCTTCTCTAAACATTTATTAAACACTACAATAATGTTGGTAAATTCTATATAGAATAATCACTGTTATATAACAGTGATTAGTTTATTTAGAGTATGTTTGTAATATAAGAGAGTGTGACGGTAAGTCATGCTATCTTAACTACTCCGCCACTAGAGGAACACTAGGAATACTTAGTGGCTTAAGGCGCGGCTTATCGTCGTCAATATGCAAACTTAATACGAAACTTAACGGTAAGCGCAAATTCTCTTACAGGTCTCCTTTTGTATTCACTTTGATCGAAATAAAGTCACGTAAGGATAATTTATAAAGAAATTAAAGATTCAGTAAAAGTAAGTTCAATCTTCCCTAAAACAGATTATTGTTTGACTTAGTTTATCAAAATATTACGATAATACGAACAATATAATCCTAAACTTAACAAACATTGTTCAATATTTAGTGACAATTAAACTAAATTCCTGAATATAAAGCCGATATCGCGGTCCGGATGTCTGGAATATCTTTACAAGTTGCAATACTGGGCCGAATAATAGTGACCTTGTTCACATCTACGGGCGCTTTGCGGAAGCGGACAGCGGTCACCGATAGCGTCTCGCATATTTGCGGAAAGAGATTTGAGGCCACTACGACGCTGCTAAGCGAACTAATTTTGATACGAACCTTGCAGAAATTTAGTTTCTTCCATTTAGCAGCGAATGAATGTTTTGGAATGGAGGCCACGATTGGGGACCAGGAGCGTGAGGCGGCCTTTCTCCAGGTGGACTGGTGACTTGGGCGGACGGCGGGAAGTCGTTGTATGCGGTAGGCGAATCACCAATTATTTTGATTGGTATTGGGAATTTATTAGATAAAGGCTTAGGATGTTGATGATGTTAAGACACAAAATTAAATCTAAGGCGATTCCATTTTTGCTTCGTTTCAATTTACTTTGCGCTTTCCTCGCTTCGGTTTTTGTTCGCTTTTGCATCTGTGTGCTAGAGGCTGAATGTGGCTCCTTAAGTAAATATTGGCGATGGCACCGTTCAAGGTGATTGTTGTTTGCGTACGTACAATAAACTCTAGTGACTTTATCGAACATACGGAAGTTAAAATAATATTATATTTACAAAATATCTACAGTATATTTTATCGGCTTTTTAAAAGAAGTAAAAGAAGCGTAACCTGTCATTCTGCTTTTTGCGAAAAGTCAAGAATAATTTAATAGCTCGAAGTTACACTTATTGAAGGAAAAGTTAAGCACAATGTAAAGTAACTTCGTCATCGTCATCATCATTATCAGCCTAATCTAGTCCACTGGTGAACGTAGGTCTTCCCCATCGATAACAACAAAAGTTACTTAAGTACAAAGAAATAAATTATATGTATTTAGAATCATAGTAAATTGTAATTTACTGTTATCTTCAAGTGCTAAACAATTCTTCTGGCTTGTTATAAAAATAACACAGCCGAACACCCACCAATCAAACCTTGGGGGTCTTAAATTGCTTTGACCTAATTGCGGTCTTTTTCATGTTACATGCCACTACGCAATCGATTTCAAACACTACAGATGTGACCATTTTATACCATCTGGTATCTATTTATATATCTACTAGTTTTATAAGCGCCAATAGCTTAATGGTAAAGAATACGGATTTTTAAACACGTGGTTAGAGTTCGATTCCCTTCATTCGACGATTGTCGTGGACCATATCCTAGCACGAGCCTAGAGCTTATTTGTAGTGGGAAAAGAAATATCAGTAAATTAACAAAAATCTGCTGTTATTTCAAAAAATGTACATCTATTTAGTTACTACAAACTATAACTGTATAGTCGAATTCAATAGAAATGTGAAAGTAAAACAAACATATCTAAGCTTTTTTTTTATAAGAGAAGGGGGCAAACGAGCGGCGAGATCGCAAACGTGGTCGTCAACGCCCATGGACATCCGCAACATTAGAGGATCAGATGCTTTGCCGGCTTTTGAGAAAGTGATACGCTCGCTTCTTGAAGGACCCTAAGTCGTACAGGTTTGGAAATACCGCCGAGGACAGATCGTTCCACAACTCATCTGTTTATAAGACTGTAGTTACAGATGTTTGTATCATTAATTTATAAAACTATTCAATATAATTCCATAGATTATTAAATGAACTTGTCAGCCAGTAACATGCGCTAGATATTTTTTTTATTTTCATTGATATCAACTCACGCTATAAGGACAAATGTTCAGTTGTTATTAAGAATAGTTTAGTACTACCAGCTGCCTTTGTTTCTATATAACCGGAAGCCAGAGACGTGATAGACTGTCGAAAGATCCACATCGATACTACAAGCCGGTCCATTACTTCTGATTACAAACAGATAACAAATGAATAACGACTGACCGCCGTATCTGGTATTAAAGTAACTTTACGATATGATTCACATGCGATGATCGGAGTTAATTGAATTAATTTATCTATGAAATATAATTATAATTTAATTACTACATTAATTAGTTTAAGAAATCTAAGCGATTATCTCGTAGCATCTTTTTATCGGCATTTTTTTTTCTTAATTAAGTAATGTGACTATTAAGGAGTTAAATAAATTAATTCTGATTGAGTTTTGTTTTTTATTATGGAAGACATTGGGAAAGGCCTATGTCCAACAGAGGGCAGACGGGCTGTTGATGATGATGATGAGTTTTGTTTTTGGTCATAATTAATAATGAAATAAATACTTTTTTAATGTAATAAAACATGGACATAAAGTGCGCCAATAAACTATATTTACTTTTCAAGGTGGCAGTAAAGAACTTTCATATGTCTCGACAGCAAATAGCAGCGTTCAAATAGATTTATATAAAATACACTGACCTACTTATTTAGTTTTAAGTAAAAAAATAAACATAGATCGATCTAATCCGATATGTTCGTGATTATTGGCACCTTTATAGTTTACTTTTTAAAACCTATTTGTTTATTTGCTTTATTGAAACAAATAAATCAATGTATTTTAACCTTTTGAGTCAGACACGTTGATTTAAAAAGTTATTTAATAACATATAAATAAAAAATCAACGTCTTTAAAATGTACTATGTTTATTTAGTTTCGTTTTTCAAGGCGATTTAAAATGTTCACAATTCAAATTGAAATCAGGACGGTACACAATCTCAGTACTAAAGTCTCGAAATAAAAGAAAATGATTCAATTCCCACCGGAAATAAAATACATACTTATTTACCCAGTAAAAGAGCATTGGGATTGAACTATAATAATGTTACCAGACCAAACAGAAAATCCAGTCTGAATCGCCGTGAACTTGCGAAGGGCGGCCGCTCGCCGCCCGCCCAGTGTCGACCGAGCCGCCCTACGGAGAACTCGTGTCCTTCAGCCGCGGAACATTCTCACATCGAGAATACTATCGCCTTCAGAACTCAAAGTTTTGTGGAAATCAATTGACTAGAAAAGTTTTGTCATTTCAACTGACATTAATGTCAAACGTAAAAATACAACAACAAAACATTTATGCTTAGAATTTCAATGCCATTATTATATTTATTCTGCTAGTTAATTGCGTTGGTCGTGTGTACGTAAACATTAAAATATCGCTGTGTTTAGTTTGTTAATTAAACTAAAACATCAGCAAATTACTAAACAGTACATCAGAGCAAGTTCAAAAGGTAAGTAACTTTGGAATGTTTAATTGTTATTTATTAAAAATCAGAGTATTAAAAGATGCATGAAAATAACTGGCTGTTGCAAATTTCATAAAGCGGGATTTTCAGCTAAAATTCCGTACGTTCATGTCACACGTCCCTATCGAATTAACTGGTGCAAAAGAGGATTTGAAAATCGAGTTTTATCAGATTTTAAAAACGACAATCAAACGGTTAACGATATTATGTAAAGTGGTAGTAGAGTCGATATTACGGCCTCTACTTCTTTTGAAGAAGCATTCCATCTCTCGATATAAAAACAATGTAACTAATAACTTGTATTGACATTTTCACGCAAGAAATCGTACTTTTTACTAATATTAAATATGCGAAAGTTTACATGAACAGCTGGATGTTTTAACAGGTACCTATCTGCATACAGCTTAACGCTTCTTAATTGAGTTTTGTACATAAATACATTACTATATAGAATAGTACATAGCCTCATTTTCTTTGGTTCCGCGCGAAAAAGTCGCGACAAAAAGCTAATTATTTCTTAGTAATAATTTAAATAAAAACTCTTTAACGAGTCAGTAATTGAACCCCGCTTTGAGTTGTCCAACTAGTTACGTTACAATTAAATGAAAACATCACCGAACACGAAGTTACCGCGGTTATTTCCATCTTAAAAACTGCAAACCATAATTATGTGTTATTGAGTATCTCGAGAAGTTATTTTTTTACGTAAATAACAAGGTTACTTTAAGCATAAACTTATTACTCGGTGCTACCAGCTAAATGTATTTACAGTGATATTTATTTTAATTTATTTATTATAACTTTGGTAATACCTACATTATAAAGCGTCTAAAATAAACATTATACTTACTATTTTTGAATACCAATTTTGCTTTATAATAAGCATAGTTTGCCGAATAATTAAACAAGATTGATTAATTAAACAAGTGGTGTGATTTTAACAAAGACATTAGTAATTCCATAACATATTCACGTGCCGTATGCATGAAAGTTACCGGTAAATGTCATAGGGCCAAAATCCCCTGCGCACGTCGCGGCTTTCTCTCACGTAATACGTTACCCCATTAAGGCACGGGTCAGTCTCGTTAGGAATCAATCAAGTGAAACTTAACCTTTTTTTTTTACTCGCATAATTACCATTTACTAAATAGTTCTGCTCTTGAAATTTAACTTTAATAAAATGACAATTTAAACTTTGATCAGATTGTTTTAGTCGTTATAAATTGAAAGGTTTATATGTATAAATTGAAAAGTATTAAATTGGATTTACTTCAGATGAGGCGAAATAAATTTTAATCATATAAGCATACACTTTTTAGATAAGTTACATTTCACATCCGGTATTGCGAAGACATAGGACTCGTAAATAAATGTGCATTTTTCCTGCAAATCTTTCATCCTTATTGTAAGTGGCGTAAAGGTCTGGTTTTGGCGACAATTAGCGTGCACGATAGCGGCGTTTGATGGCTTCAGTGCGTTGCCAGCGGCCGCTTGCGAGAACACTACGCTTGTTTATTTTCCCACGCCTCTTGAGCCCCGGCTATTCGGCCGGTCAGTCACTGCCCAAGGGCGACATACGGCGATTTGTTTGATTGTTTGCACTTATCATTGCTTGGTCTGGACACAGGAAGTCATTAACGATATTCAATTAGGCAATTTCGTTTTTTTTCCACATTGATTTGTTGACTCTCCAACGATGATACAGTCAAGATTTTCAAACAACTCAAAGATCTAACAAAAACTTCGCCTAATTTCAGGTCAAAAAATGACTAGATCAATTTTACAATGACTGAACAATGTCATCTTGCTCCAGACATCGTAGTAAGTATTGACATTATAGGTACGGTCACGATTAAAGACAATAAGCTGTAGATACCAAGCTATATGTGGCATTCCCTCCCACTACCGATAGACCTTAATTCCAACGTCCGGCCACTAGTTATCAACACTTATTGCATAACTTACGTCGTATATGGTTACCTCAAAGATTGTGACCATGAAATAAAGATATTACGTTTTTTTGATAATCGTTTTTTGGAATTTGACTACTGCTTCCTTACCTCACCTTCTTTACTGAAATCGATTAAAACTGTAATAGGTAAATAGGTAACTATGACGTTTGCCTTCGACAAGCATAACCACTACTTACTTAAGTACTCAACACTAAAACATAATTTAAATCCTTGCTACTGATTTAAATATGTTATGTTAGTAATGGCTTCGTAATTACTTTAAAGTATACATGGACATATACGTAAATGGTCGACAGTGGATATTCTAATAGCTCCACCGGTCGTGTCCATTTCCGTCCAGTAACAGTTTCCTTCCAGCGCCACGGGCTCCGCGCAAAACTTACCCGTACTACCTGCCTTTAGTTTATCTGTCAGTTTTTGTTTGTGACTCCAAAGTTACAATACGAAACCGGTTTTACACCGGACGAGGGAGATAGACGTGTCGTTTCTTTTTGGTTCAGTGATCTTATCTATAGTCTCGTCTGGACGTTCGTGTTAGAGCGAGACAGAGATAGAAGCGAAGGTCTAGTCTATTATTTGTTGTAGGGCCGAGGGTTGCCGGGCTCGCCCGAAGCGTCGTCGCCCGCGCCGGCTGGCTCCTGTCTCCCGAACGTCGTGACGTTTTTGGCCTATGACGTGAAACCATTGATATTTTAAGAATAGTACATCTGTGGATTTGAAAACTGTGATGTCTGTTTAAATATGTTTTAATCTTTAAATTCTACAGTGAATTGATTATGTTTTTCTACACAATATAGCTACTGTGTTACAATTACCTAAACTAATAACTGCAAAGTTCGATTCAAATTAACGTGTACTAATTAAACGCCGGTTTCGATACACACTTGCGGTGTAGTAAAATGAACACTGTGAACTCTTTGTTAGAACTGGTTGTGTCGAAGTCAAAAGTGGGTAAGTTTGTTTCCGAAGAAACAAGGACATAACAGCCACGCTCAGCGCCGGTACGACCCCAACATACACAGCATTGAACGTGAAGTAAGGTAAGGCCCAATTTACTTAATTTTATAATAGCTCAAAGCTTTGTATAAGGCGCATTTAATTAATCACCAGCTATTTGCCAACGAGGGTCGGGCCTGCTTGCTAAATTAAAGAATTTAATGCAAGTGAACGTTGTCGGCGAAGTCCTTAAAAATAATAAGGTTTTGTTGAGATTTAATTTCATTTTGCGTACAAAATGAGACAAGAATAATTTTCAATTTGCAGACGTTTTGATGGAATATAGAATTATAAACTTCGAAGCCTAACAGCTAAAAAAACTAAAAGTAGCACTCAAATTACGATTTAAAAATTCCGTTTAGTTTTTTGTTACACGAAGAGGACGGGGAAGGGAAGAGGATATGGTGGGGACGTATAGGAAAGGAAAACATTTTCTTTCTGTGCATCCCGTCGATTACATGTAGGCAATCTAAAAATGCGGATGTCTATGGACAACAGTCACTTCGTCATTTTAGCGAATTCAAAAATCTGGTCTCTCGTTTACAACTTAGCAAAAAGTTTTCAACAAATATTTTATGCAATTACTTACGTAAGAGTAAAAACAATTCATTTTGTATTTTTTATACAAAATAAATTTAAACAGTCTCTGGTACAATTAGTTTCAACACTCAATTCGAAGTCGACCAAAACCCTTTTATATTTAATTATATAAAAACATTTTTCTATACTTTTAAATAAAGTAGTGTTGTATTACGTTTAAAATAATATAATGAACAAGATTGAAATAACAGTACATCTGTCGTGAGAAGCTACTATCGTCCGCCAGTTCATTGACTTGTCTATAAAAATCTATCTTGTGTTAACTACGCTTTGCAATATGACAACTTCATTTCACAGACATTTCTTACCACTATCCGAGACAAACTGAAAACTTTATTGAACAATACAATGGAACTTTGAATATATCTGCAAACTTAATTACATATTTCAAACGTTGGGATAACTACAAGTTATTATAATGTTTGTTTATTTGTACACCTCCTAGGGTAGTCTGGTAACTTAGAAAAGGTTGAGTAAACCTTTGGAACTATCCCAAGACATGTCTAAATATAAAATATGGGTAAAGGAATTATGTATATCTCGTTTACACAAATTAATCCGATGTCGATATTTACAGATGTTTCAAATAATGTTAAAGAAATAAAAACTGAAAAGGTTAATCATAAAATTGATGAATTCGTTAAAATCTAACATTTTTTTTCTTTGAGTCTCATATCATTCTAGTTTGCGTGAATTGCTGCGCGTCATTCTAATGTTTTTGAAAAATTAGGAATTCACAATTTACAAGTTGAAGATAGTTTTTACTGCACTCTCTATATGAATTCAGAATTAAATATAAGTTTTTTAGTATTTCTTTACCGCTACCCGTATCGGTGGAGAGACGAGAGCTAGACCTGCGTGGGCTTCATGCAAATGACTGGCAGAAGCCGGCGCAGGATAGGCGACGTTGGCGATCTCTTATGTCCGAGGCCAAGACCCACTTTGGTTCGCTGGGCAAGTTTAGTAAGTAAATATAACTAAACATTTGATCCGTTACTTTCGTCAATATACTGTTTTAACATCATTAGTTGGATGAACTTGAGTATGAGTGAAGTTAAATTTTATAGTCCATTGAAAGAAAACATCATTTGTTTGAACTTTAACCTGAGAAGATAATTTCTTAACCTACACAACAATAAACCGGTATGTTAGTTACGTGATCGAAGTTATAGAAAGGAGAAGATGGCAAGTGACCCGCTCCCCGACCTGTGAACTAGCCATTAAGCAATAATAAAGTTTGGCATCATAACATTTCGATTCGAAATGTCATGGCAGTTAACATATTAAGTTGCGTTTAATATGTGCATGAATTATTATTAAAAGACGATACACGACCTCCTCTCAGTATTACTAAATTAAATTGACAATCAAATGAAGTTATTCAATATAATACATATTCGAAGCGCCAATAGCTTATTGGTTAAGGGTACGTCCGATCTATTGCTCGTGGGGACGAATCCCACCATTCGACTATTGTCGTGACTCATAACCTGACGCCTTTTCAAACTTACCAGGATTGTTTACAAGAAAAGTAAGTAAATTAACAAAAGATAGTATTAATATAATACAAAAAAATGTATTTCCTTCTTAGGTATTTTAGTGTTACGTTTTGAATAAATCATATGATTATTTACACGATACGGAACTTGTGCTTCGATTTTCAAATTACTCGTTTCAGAGCACATGTGTGCAAGTAATATATTTTGAGTAAACAATATCTCTAACCGGATTTATAGTGAATAATTCTAATGTAAAAATTTACGTCTCAGTTTCGTGATTAATTTCATTTATTCCAGTCTTTTTAAACTTATTAGAGCGAAAGTTGAGTTTTTTTTTATCATTTATATGGCGTTATCCGTTAGGAAACTATGTTGGAATATGATATCATGTTTATAGTGGTTATTGATGATGGCAATTTAGGTTAACAGGCGTGGACAGAGGTTAACAGAATATTTAATATAGCAACATGTTTTATTGTAACGTCAGGTAAATGGGTGTAATAAACGTCGTTCACCACAGCGCGCCAAATTGTTTTGTCTCTGTTTAGCGTAACGCACATTGTAAATTAAATTCCTTTCATATGTTAAAGCCATTAGGCGTGTGTTCATTTGGTAATTTCCGCGGAACGCGTGCATTTTTTAATTAAATGACACACCGACGCGGTCGATGAACAAACACCTCTAAATATCGCGAACCGCGGAATTTTGTCCAATGTTATTTTTGCGTGTTTCGTTTATCTATGAATCGATTCAAGCGTAAATCACGCCGCCATGTTTTACTTTGTTGCCGCATCGACAATTATCGTACGAAATAAAGTTAACCCCTTTTTATTGGTAAAAGTAAAATCGAACCATATGCATCATTTACAGTGTCACATGTTGTTTCGTTGTCTTCTTAAATAGGATTTTTTCAGGAAATGTCAAATGACTTCGGGCCCTTCAAGAAGTGAGCATACCTCTTACTCAAAACTCTTCATCGTACCTGTAGTTACTCTGGCACTGAAGATGTCTATTGGGGTTCGATGATAGCTCGTTTGCCCCCTTCCCTTAAAAAAAAAAATGAAGTATCACACATATGTTTATATAGCTATAAGTAAAAAAGACGTTAACACACAATCTTGTATATGCGCAAATTGATCCCGTGAGCTATAGAGCGGGCCCGCACGACGTGTCTGCGTGATAGAATTCACAACGAGACCATCCGCAATAGAACGAGAATTACGAACGGAACACAAAGGCTCAAGGTAAAATGAAAATGGTCGAGTCACACGCATTGTGGGGTCGATAACTATTGGAAGGGTTTCGGATTGACAGCCCTATAACGGGACAGCACGCTATGTTAGAAACTACAACCTTTCAAGGCTTTGATGCATTGTGACCGAAATCGTTAGTCTTAGTATTGAACGATATACTTAAGTTATTTAATGTGGAGGCTTTCTACTACAAAAAGAAACATTCAAATCTGTGTCGTGGTTACGAAGATCCTTCATAACAAAGTTAAAAAAAATTATGCTATAAATAATAGTTTAGATATAGAAATAGAGATGGTTACTATGAGCTAGAAGTGTATGAATAAATGAGATAGTGTAAGAGAGCGCTCGCACGCTACCAAAGCAGATGTGCGCGTCACCAGCCATCGCATTATCTCCCGCGACAGCGCAGCGCTGCAGTTATGTTCCACAGACGTTTCTCTTAACATTATTTCGTTAGATCCTTTCTCTTTGTTCATTCATTACACCACTTTGAGTGCTTTCTTGTTTACTACTGGCGCAGCAAACGAGTTATCGTCTGATACAATATTAAGTAACTTTACATTATTACATCTAATCCATTAATAAGCACAAGTAAATTAGAATGTGTTGGTGAGGATGATCACCATCATCATTTCTGAAATATGACAAGAACAATGAAAAGACAAGAAATGTTTTATCGCCAGATAGTGGTAAAAAATTTATAACTAAACAGCAGGTTTACGAACGAACTGATCTGTCCATTTATGTAAAAACTTATTAAAGACAAAACGAACCGAAAAAAGACAAACGACAGTGGAATTGTCTAGCTGCTGTTGACGAGACAATATGTATGTAAGCTCAAAATTAAATTACGCATAATACCAGCCACGAAACGAGGATTTGTAAATAATCCCATTTGCGCCATCAAATTTACTAAGAAGGCACCAAGTTTCCGGATCATAAAGTTTCATGAGTAATAGATTAAGTTGGTTAATTGCATCAATTCGCTTGTATTATATCTTGATGCTGAAACTTAACGCTTGAACTAAGATTGATAATAATAGTTTTGTTTAAAAAAATAATTGAAAATACGTTACATTAAAATTGTCCAAGGAGTTTGAAACAATAGTTTTATATTTTGATTTAAATTCGAAAGTCGCTTTTTTATCGTCACATGCAATGTGTAATTAATAAGTCTATCTGAAATAATTATTTAGTCTATATTCCTTAACGCTCACTTAAATATAAACCTTTTCCAATTTACAGGGATCAACCGTAATCATAGCTTGGCAGGTGGATCACGACAACCCTTTAAAATATACTTTATACCTAACTAAGCACATCAACTTAGTTCGAGTAACATGCAAATTATATCTCTAAGATTATGAGTGTTTAAATCTTTGGAACCTTGTGTTGAATGGTTAATTCAAGAAACACTGAATGAGTTTTTTGTTATCTTTATGTATTAGTTTTAAAGACAAAA
This sequence comes from Papilio gigon, assembly GCA_027563995.1. NCBI lineage: Eukaryota > Metazoa > Arthropoda > Insecta > Lepidoptera > Papilionidae > Papilio > Papilio gigon. Next base: position 4,083,382 of record JAODUI010000012.1, read on the forward strand.
CTTTGGTATTATTAATAGTTTCGTGAGACACTTCATTATCATCAACATCATCATCATTATCAGCCCTTGTCTGCCCACTGTTGATAGGCCTTTCCCAAAGCCTTCCACAGTATGCGGTCCTCCTTTCCGCATCCAATGACTTTCTGCCGTCCACACCGAGTCGTCAGCCCACCTGGAGGGAGGTCCATTTCACTATACTTCTTATAAAAACGACTTAACTCACGTGGAAATCAGTGTCGGTACCGACTAGTTTCGAGCCCATCGGGGTCTCTTTTTCAGGATGAGTGGGATTGGTACTATAGCGCGATCGCGGTCCGTCACTCACTTTTTTTTACTGTTACTACTGTACTTTTATAAGTAGTGCTATATTTTGGTATCACTTTTGGGCGTATATTGACTTTTGTATAGTTATTATTTCTATAGAACTCACGATATCTTGTTTAAAAGTTGGCCTTTTGATTAATAAGTATCTGAGTAGAATCATTTTTTTTTAATTCTCCGAATCTGATAAAAACTACAAAAAAAAATATTTCATAAATGGAATAGTATGTAATTAACGAATTTGTTTTAACACAAATTCGACTTTAAAACCAGAAGTATTTACTTTATTGTATTGTTACGCTTTCATGTGTAATATTGAATGCAAAAAAATCTTGATTTAACGTTTAAAATAACGAGACCGTTAAATGTAAAAGTTTTCTCTGAAGTTTGTATTAATAGCTTTTGATCGGGCGGGTTCAACGGCATTATCGATATATCGAGTTTAAACGATTTTACTGTTGGAATTAATACTACTGTATACTGTAGTATAAAAGAACAGCAGACAGCATGTAACTTAATATATCTCTACATCTCGGCATCAGCAAGCTGTGGGTAAAAATATTTTTTTCATGTAATTTCATTAGTATTAAGATTTAATTGTCAAATTTGAGTACTATAAATCTGTGATGTATTCAATTTTCTTACTAAAAGATTTGTTACAAGATAAATTTCCAAGTCTCTGCTTTGCATATCGCCATTTTGCAACACTTATTAGTAAAGGTCCGTGTAGCTCGCAGCGATCATGCGATCGTCTTCTAACTGTTAGTGAAGCAAATTCATAAAAGCAATATTATTGTGATAGCCCGAACACTATTAGCTGATGCCTCTACCTGAGGCTATGTAAAATTCATCCAGTAACAAACTTCTAAGAACTCCACCTCAACGATGTTCCGATGTGTAAGTTTATTAAATTTGTTAAAAATATATTACGTACATATTATATTACATTGTCTTTAAAAAGTAATCTCGGTCAGAGAACAGTTGCCAGGAAAGGGGACAGATTGGGGACAATCTACACAAAAGCGGTGTGAAAATAAAAAAGGTCCAGTTTTTTCCACAATTTAGCTTTCCTTTACAAAGATGTGATTACATTCTTTTATTATTGGAGAAATCATGCAACTAACATTTTTTGTTCATTGGTGGGCTTTCAATCTTCCTATGAAAATAATTATCTTTATTTGTCCTTTAACATGACACTTGTTTACTGTACCTACGGAGCTTTACTTGGTTTTTATTTCGTGAATCCGTTTCAGTGTAAGCCGTTACTGAAGGTCGGCTTTTAGTTACTTAACATGCAACAAATTCTCTTTGAATGACAGGTACGATGACATAGATTTGGGTCGAGATAGTGCTTGGACCAGTCGAACGTAACATTCTGTTCAAATATATTGAAGGAGGTAACTCGTCAGTGATTTTTTTTAAAGTGTCAAAGTGGTCAAATATCTAAAATATTACTTCACTGGAAAACAGTCATGAATATAACGTTATAGTTTTATAATTCGTTGTCAAGTCGATTTTTTTGGTGGTATATCACTAGTACTAGAAGTTTATTATTTTCAAAAACACAGATCGTTTCTATAGGAAAATAAATTAATATGTTTATCAGTATCACTTCCGCACGATTGTGAATACAGTGCCCTTGTTCCGAGGTTACTGGGTCTATATATCATTACGATATAAACACTAGTGACCTTGTGTTTGTGATATATTAAAAGAAAAATAATGTAATAAGATTTTTGCTACATACAAATTCAATGTAATAATTAACCAATGAAAATTCGTTAATTTACAATGAAATAAGCCTTAAGGTATTCAAGTTTGAATTCTTAATATTATTTGTTTAACCAGCAACAATGTGAACTGAACAATCATATAATGGTGTTTTAATAATAGCTTACTTATACAACACTCTATTCTGCTGTCATTTCTTTTAGGAGTTATTACGAGGTCCAACCTCTATGGTTGCTCGTGATTATTTATTACTTCGTTATCGTTTCGTTCTAGAGGCTTTGAGGGCGCGTACAGGATATGCATCGTCCGTGTTCTATCAAATATCTTGGTGGTTCGGAACATTGTACGAAATACGTGCTGATAACAATGTTAGTCGTACCGGGGTGTATAGGGATACTTGGGTTGGATACTGTGTAACGGTCATGTGACCTTTAGGCGTCAAGGTATCTGTAAAATCGTATATCTCTTTGCGGTCATGTGAAATTTCGAGCATTCATAAAGATTCTATTGCGCTGTACCAGGTGAGCACCGTCATGTATTCTAACAAAGCATTCAATTTAACAAGGCTCAATGCCGTTACTAATGATTTCAGAGGCCGTACGAGTGTCACACGACGAATATACAATTGGATATAACTTGGCCTTAAAACAATACCTCTGATTATAATTTAATTGTAATTACAAATTAAATGTATTGTATTTAGACATTCATTACATCGTATTCTAAGCCCGATGAATTTTGTCTTGTGGGTTTTAATTACGGAATGTGAGTAATTTCCTTGCTTTTAATTTATAGTACAATGAAGATATTTGGAACCAGTATTCATTGGAATAACATATTGTAATCTATCAATATACCAACATTTTAACTCTCACTGCATTCTAGTTAGATGTACAGGAAGTCGTTCATAGAAGTTTCACCTTATCACCGTTGTTTTGTAAGATTCACTAAAGGGCGAAATGTTTAATCATTTGAGACAATCTCGATTGCTTACTTCGTTCATATAAATTAATGTGTTCCAAATATGAAAGCAAAATTTGCTTAAATCCAATTTTGTTCTAGTCTCTGAAAATAAAATTCTTTTTTATCCGTATATCTTTGTAAAGTTCGATTCTATTTAATAATACTCATCGCATTTCATTGTAAATATGCCATTATAAATTTGACATTGTGAACGTTTTATTTTTACTGTAACTTAAATTTTAATTAACCCGGACTTGAAGTATCGTCTGAAATGCAAACGTAATTAAAACTCGGTAACAATGTAAATGAGAACAATAATAAAGTAGCTATTTTTGTGTACCAATGCTTTAGGTATCTATCCTAAATAAATTAATCACGTAAAGTGTTTCTAAATTTACAATTTTATGAATGACGAATTAGCAATTCTAATTTTTAAAACATTTTCCGGCGCGACTTGAATGAGAAGGTAATCGCGTGAACGGAATAATAGGACGGTTTAAGGAATTAAATACCTCAATACAGTTCAGCAATTCTTGTGTTCGAATTCTTAAAGATCTGTGTCTGAGAACACCACACACGTGCTCGGTAACTGTGCGCGTAAATAAGTCGCTTAGGGCCATTATGTAAGCGCCGTGAATGAGAATCAATTCTGCTCCATATCTATGTATCGCCGCCGCACCTTAAATACTACACGCTTACAGCCCGCGCTAAACTGCCGCCAACTAATTGTAACGTGTTTTTATATAGAACAGCTTATATACACTCGAGAGCAATAAATCCCGGTCACTTAAAAAGACCTATGAATTTAAAATGAATGAATCTAGAACTAAGAACGTTTGCTCGATAAAATAAAAGGTGTTTAATAGACAATACAATAGCCTTAAATTGAGGTATTGAAGATAGAACAAATTACTTCACTTAATTTAATTTCTAAATTGTTTTTAAGTGTGTATATGGACCATTATGATAGTAATTAAATGTTGTACAAAAAATCATGTTTCCTATTTTTGTTTTAATGCCATCGGAGATCGCCAGTTTTTTTCTTTGTGTAATTTTTAATTAGTAAAGTGTAGTAGTGTCTTGTAACTTTTATTACTTTCATTTAAAAGGTATTACATAGTCTGTTAAGCATGGTTTGTTTGGTTAAATTAGCATTCTTGGTTTATAAGATTTGTAAGTTTCTTTAGGCCTTTAGATGACCCGCAGTTATTGCTCTCGACTATGCAAACATCTAAATCCGAGCTAATGACGCAATTACACAATTTAATCACACTTTTCAAAGTCCCTTCCTCTGAGTACATTAATTACTCTGAACGTAATTCTTTGATCGTTAATTTAATAAAGTTACTTTTACACAACTTCACTTTTGATTAATTTGACAAACTTCGCATTCGTGTTTGGGGTCTAAATAACTATGACTGTTGGATTATCTTTTTTTTATATTTAATAAATAAAACTTGTCATCTGTAATTCTAAACTGTGTTTCTAGGGAGCTTTTACAGTAGGTTATATAATCTACAGAAGCTCTTTTAATATTATAATATTTTACAAACCTTAAAAGCCTTCCCTTAGTTAATTTTTCAATATGCTCAATAACGTTTTATAAATACGAGTAGGTTCTTAACCCAAGAACGAAAAATGCTATATCATCTTAATTAAGAGAACAGATGTAAAAGCTTTACTTTTATAATTACCATACTGACTAGAAACATATACAGAGAAACCGGTCAGTTATCAGTTACACCTGTGTGTGTGACGTCACTTAAAACAGGTTCAGTTCGTTGACGTTCGTAACAGGGACGTGATGATAATCAACAATTAAGATATGAAAAGTTTATGTGTTTGTTATGTAACGATTATGTTATAGAAAACAAAAGAACAGTGAGACTAAAAGTTATATTAAGTATTAGTTACATTTAGTTTAAATAATTGTTTAGCATTGTTGTAATCGTGTTGGTAACTTAAATTGAATTTTGTTACAATTCGAACGAAAGTAAGCTTTCAACTTTTGTATTTTACACAATACTTTTATGTAATAAAACAATAATATAGTCGTCGCGTGACTTAGGTTCAGAAACAGTACTAAAGTGCTATTTAGCTTGATTTATCGTTGCCGTTATAAAACTGAGCCGTTAATTTTAATTTCAAATTAAAGTATAAGACGTTAAAAGCGTTTGCTAAACGAAGGACTTAATTATTTCAGACGGTCTTAGTGTAAGCGAAATTTAGGTAAGGCTTGTGAGTTAACTAGGGGAGTGTGTAGGAGGCACGCCGCTAGGGGGCGCAGTGTCGTTCGTACGAAGAGGTCTCATCCAATTAAGAGCAAGTCCGCTGAATTGCTTCCAGCTTTTTGTCGGTTTTGGAATTGTCTTGCTGCAATTTTCTTTCTACAACTGCAACATTGGAAACGCCTACTTTTTACTATGTGGTCTTGTTTTTTATTTCGTACAACAAACAGTTGTACGGTAAGATATTTAGATTGTATTCTGCTTATGGATAGACTGACCTTCTTTGACTAATAAGCTCTGAAAAGTGAACGGTGATTGCTTTTTGTTTCTATGCCATATTAAAAAATAATAATTACTATGACGGTGTATGAAAGTGTTAAACGACTAAGCTGGCTCAAGTGATTTACCCCGGACATTTCTAGTCTAGAAAAACTTGTTGACATAAAACATAAAACAGGTTTTGAGTATCAGAATATATTTAGACAACGTTATAATATACGCATGAAGAGAAGCGATTTCTGGTTTGAATAGAACATTTATAAGTCTGTTTTTTTTTTTAGAGAAAAACTAAAGGATGGCCCCAATAAATGTAAAGTAAAAATAGAAGCCAGCAAACAAGAAACCAAGTAAGAACTCGACCTAAATCTTAACACACCACTATCTTAGCCGTGTCCTAGACATGTTTAATCGTCAGTAAGTTATCGTCGTCCCGAACTGAAGCTTTCGATCAAACACTAGATTTGAAGTTAAAAATGTTTTCTACCAAGTCTTTCGACGGAGTTATGTTCGGGTATCCGTAACTATTACATAGTTTGGCTCAAACGCGACGTGCTACGTAGAATTATAACGACAGTGCTCAGTGGGATATGCAAATGAAGCAGAATTGGAGGTAGACGGAGGCGCTTGCTACGCCATTGTCGCCCTTTACGTGTGTGTAGGAATATTTATATACATACGTGTGTGTGTGCGTGCGGCTACCGACGGCGGTCGTCCACCGAATGACAAAATGTTTGATATTAATCGTGTCCGTCATGTTTTTTTTTTGCAACACGTTTTATATTTAAAGCTAGAAACATTGACGTAATGTTAATTTCGTTAAACTTTGTTTATTCCATTAGACCACCGCGAAATAGCTAGAGTGTATTGTTTTAAAACGAAATGACCAAAGATACATTGAACTTGTTTTATTACGATACTAGCCTAGAACAAATGTTTTATGGCGATTTGAAGGTGGACAATGATTTTGTAAAATACTAATTCTTTAATAGACCAAAATAAACCTTATGCGTATGGGATACGATTGAATTTGTTTTAATGAAGATTTCGAATAAAAAGTGTCAAGACTATATTGTATGGACTTTTAAATATTTATCTGCGGAAAGGAACCGTTAAAGCTCGCGAAGTCGTGCCAAATCTCTTCATTAAACTGGCCGAGTCGGGGGCGGGGCTAGCGGCTAGCGGTACGTCCCGTTGTTTACACTGCGCACAATATAACCTGACACTTGGAAATTCAATTCGAATACCACGATTAATACAATTCGATATGAAATCGATTAAATATATATACAAGTTCAAATCCAGTTTGCAACAACTCTAATAATTTCGTATTCCACAGACCTACATTTGCTGACATTCTAAACGTGTACTAACGTAACACGTACATTCATTTATAGAAAAAAAGTAGCTGGATGTTGTCAGGCCAGTCGTTTGTCTAGATAAAATCATTAGTGTTCCACGCAGGCTTATCTGGTAGGAAATACGAGTCGTATTAAGTTCGTGTTACGCTTGATACTGCAGGTACGTTCTCTGACAGCGTATTGGTTTCTTAGAAATATAGCACACAATAAATACGCAGTTTAAGGACAATTTATAAGACATGAATGTACCAAATATTCTTTATAATAACAAATAGATTAGTAATAAGATTGCATTACTCAATTATTTAGGACATTTTATTTTCTACACAGATGTAACTAAAAACTTATTCATATTTTTTTTAATGAAATTCATTATGACAATTTTCTCAACTGATCTTAATTTCAGAAAGTAATTGACTCTTGAATAAGTCCACTTTCACAAATTCATAAATAAATATTTTAAATATTTAATTTATAAAACAAATAAATTCCAAATTCAAAATATCTCGAAGTTGAAAATAGAATTGTAGTTTTTTTTTTTATGGAATTTTTTTATTTTTTATTTAAACTGAATTACTGGGCAAAGGCTTCGTCCTCATTATGTCCTGGTTTATAACGAGGTCTGCAGTGGAAGTCACTCGTAGCCACACCAATGCGCTTTCTGCATCATGACTTGCGAACACGTAGGCATAATGTAAATTGAATATGTTTGTGGAATAAGTTTTTTCTTAAATTGTGTGTAACTGATTGTCACTTCTAATACTCACACATTGATAATAAAATTATTAAATACATCACTAACCTACGGACTCTGGCGACGTCAAGCTAATATTTTTTACGTTACGATAACAATCACAGCAAATGGAAAAATAAAGAGATTTATTACGGTTTTTATGAACAATTGAATATGGTTTTAAATAAAGTATGTTCATCTATGCCACGCATGGCACGTTGTACAGGCGTATGCTATTGTTCTGGAGGGCATTACTATCCAGAACATAAAATGATGTCCTCATCCATACGCTGCAGGGAGAGCCGCCTATTGCGATGCTACGGTGTGACGGGCGGCCGCGCGACCGGAATGCCAATGCGCAATTATATTTAGCGTCCATTGCGAATGCTGTTGTTGAATTAAATAGAAACTGTGTCACACAATACGATAGTATTTTAAGCGCGACGATGGATTCTAATCGTAATATAACTAACGCGCAAACTGTTAAATCATGTTTGCAAAATGATTTCAATTGAAACAAAATCAGAGCTGTTTAAATATTATATTGCTGTTCATTTAACAGGCTACACCATTATGGCCACATATTGTTTACTAATTGTCGGCTTTTCTCCTAATAAAAGATGTAGAAACAACACAATGTTTTCTGTCAAAACGAAACAAACAAACATCAATATAATGTTTATCCAAGCTACTAATAAATTCACCTTCATTAAACGTAATTATCATGAGACCAATGACTGTCTCCAGGCTCACATTAAATAGGTTAATGACACCTAAAAGTAACAATAATAATGCATACTTGCACGCACTACTACATCCTGCAGGTCAGCTAAGTTACTAATTGTATTCGATAGATGGCGCTGTACTGAATTTGTGTTACACAATGAAGGTTAAGACGGTAAATTATCGCTTTTGATGAATTGCTTGATGTTCCAATAAGAGTTAAAGTGGAGCGTCTAGTGCAACAGACAGACACCGCGTTCATCAGATATGACCTCGTCTAGATAGACGTCTAGATATATTTAAAACCATCCGTTGCCCCGGTAACTGCATCTTGCACGGAATTCAACAAAAACTAACTGTTGCTTGGTTAACCGTTAACAAGACATTGGTTATTCACTTCCCATAATATTCATAGCTATAAAATTTAAATGAAAAGCATTAACGATCGTTAGAGGAAATTATTTTTCTTTCTTAAGTAAAAAGAACCAACATGACCACTACAAATATGAAATGGCTTTGCAATTTTATTAAAAAAAAACTAATTGAGTCAGTAGATAGCAACAAGCTTAGTATGTTAAGTTGTAAACATTGTAACATTCCATCAAAACTTCTTACTCAATCTAATATTTTATTAAGTAAAATAAATTAAATACAACTCCATAGATTTTATAAACGAGCATAGTCTCGGTTTACAGTTTATTCGGCGTTGTCGTTTTTAATGTATGCTGGTACATCAAAGGGATGCAGTGATTTCCCTACGTCAATGTATGAGCGGTTAGAGCGGGGAGGGTCTTTAATAATAAAACAGATCTGCTTACAGTGCCTGCATTTATCATCTAATAGTGTTACACGGGACTTTGCAATATTTTTTTAGTTTTTTCTGTACAATGTTATAGCATATCTCTACAACACGTCCATCATCCTAACATCAGCCACTACTCGTGTTATATTGTTCATACGCCTGATCCTTTGAGCATCAAGCTAAAGCATTTTGGCATGGCAACATTGTCACGGTACGCTTGGCGTTTTGGCATTAGTTACCGCTTGGCAGCTGCCCATTTGTAACTATCAAGACGGACTAACCGCTGAAGCACCGACTGCCAATACCCGGCGATACTGCACTGTTGTTTGTTACAGCTCTTAGTTAACAGGAAATTGTTTTAACGACGCCGAATGCCGCTTTCGTACTGTAATTAATGTGTTTTCTCCTTCACAGGATAATTAACTCTGCTGTCTATAACATACAACTGTATATTCAATAGTGTGTACTATTTGTCTACGAAAATTGAGGTGTACGTACTAAGATTGTTCGTATTTAAATGATTATACGTTTTGAAGCATCTTCATAATAAAATACTACTATAACACAGTCGAGCGTCGGTGGCGCAGTTGTTAAGCGCTTGACCGGACCGTACTCGGCATCGTCCAGGTTCGAACCCCGCCCTGTATCAATGTGTTTTCGATTTTCGTATTTCATTTGTATATTATCTGACACTCTTACAAGTCAAAAACTAATACTAAGGTAGACGCCGATACTCTCAGCGGGAACGTACAATGAGCTGATGATGAATAAGACAATAATAGAGTAGAAATATGATGTAATTTTATCTGACATTCTTAAACGTCCTATTTGTTTATTAAAATCGACTTCATTATATCTTTATATTTTTTGGAAAAATGAGAAAACTTAAGTACTCAATACATAAGCCCTATTGTAAATAACTTAATCAAATAAGACTAGTAAGTAAATTTACATTTAAAGTTATTTTTAAAATGATATGTTTGTTGTGAAACTGGTGTTAAAAATATTATTTGTCAATGTTCCACGCATGAGGTCAATTAACATACCAGTATACACGTAGTATGAGAACGCCTATATTTGTTGGTGCTATAAAAAGCCTGTTAGTGACAGCGTTTAGTAATCAACAGCGCGGCATATGTAACAATATCAAAATAAAACGAGAACAATTTGTAAATAAATTTTAAATATTAGAAGATATTTTATATGACTGTATGTTGACAGGTATTTCTACTTATTCTTCTTCTTCTTCGTTCTCTTCATTGCTGAAGGTCGTGCTCATCTTGAAGCGCCCTCACCGACGAGTCGACGAGCCGCCTCCATGCCACTCTGTCCTCGGCTTGCCTCATGGCGGTCTGGATATTCACTCCCAGGATTTTCTGAACTTGGTCGGACCAGCGAGTAGGTGATCGGCCCCTTGGCAGATTTTAGCCTTATCAGCATTTTAGATTACTAATTATCTGCACTCATTTTAGATTACTAATTAAATATTATTATTAATATTGTTGGCCAGTACTATGCCGCTGCTGCCCGCCCGCTGCCGCCGCTGCCGCCGCTGCTGCCGCTGCTGCCCCATCACGAAATTTGGTACTGAAGTTCAGCATTATAAAATTGAAACAACAAAGATTGAAAAATAAGTTTTATTAACATTTTGAATAGTTCTTGATGCTGAATTCCGGGTCCGGTCGTTCCCGGACGTTAGAACTGGAAGGAGCGTCGACTCCGGCCACTAGGTCGCGGGGCCTGAGGGGCGCGGCGCGCGCGGCCGCGTGGGGCCCGAGCGCGCGCGCCTCGCCACGATGACGCGCGTCAAGCGGCCGCGCGCGCCGCCGCGCACCGCCACCGCGCGCACGGCGCCTGCGCACACCATACTTTCTATTACACGAGCTGAGCACGGCGGCTGGCACGTGACGCTGCCAGTGTAGGCAGTACCGAGCGCGGCCGGAGCAGCCTCGTGCCTGACGGATATACACGGATAATAATGTATACGATAGTACAGTAGGTGTGCCAGGTAGCGCACCTGCGGCCGTGAAGGCGGGCGCCTCGTCGTCCGCGAACACGATGGGCAGCTGCAATATGTCTGCGGCGTCGAGCTGCGCAGGCGCGGCGGGTGGAGCGGGTGCGCGGCGCGGCGCCAGCGGCGGCGGCAGCGCCAGCGGCACGCCGCCCAGCGCTCGCGACACCACGCGCGTCCTGCACATCGCCACTCTGTACTAGCCGGCACTCCACGAACATAATGGCAATTTACAAAGGTTTAAAAAGGTCCAATTTTTTAATAGTAATTTATAATTATAAATTTGTACATTAAAATAAAAACATCTGAAATATGGCACGAGAGTATAATTTTTATAATAAGGTGAAAAATGCGGCGGCGACGGCAGCGGCGAGCCGCCTTTCATCGATGTAACAATGCTTTGAAAATACAAGCGTAAAAGTGAGGCGCGTACTGGAGCGGCGAGCGGCGGCCAGCGCGCGCGTACTCACCCCGCGGGCAGCGCGGCGGGGGACGCGGCGGGCGGCGGAGGCGGCGGCGCCTCTTCCTGGACCAGCTCGGCGCCTACGGACAGAGCAGCGGTCATGCGCGGCTGGCGGCGGGCGGCGGGCGGCGCGCGGCGCGCGGCGCGGCGGGCGTCAATCACCGACCGGCCAGTAATTGGTGTTTTTACC
>JAODUI010000012.1:4095283-4120085 GCA_027563995.1 Papilio gigon
CTTATTAACCTGAGTAATAATGTCCAACATTGTTCATTGACTATTAATATTTGTTACGAACACAAAATATAATATGTCGAAATATAGGTAGTTGTATTTATAATAGAACAAGGAAACAGTGGCGGATACATAAGGGATCAAGCGTGCGTTTCCTGGACTTTGGATCGACGCCCGCGCCCCACATCCCCAACACTGTCTACAAACTGCAAACAATTCTGCAAATACGCAGTCGACGTCCACGCGTGGAACACGGCCAAGTAATAAAACTTAATGTTTACTCAGCCAGTCTACGGAAAGCTGGTTTATGCGGTTGCGTGCACAAGCTTAGCTATACTAGATTTCAAAGACCGGTCGCTAAACCTTGTTGCATCGCGAATGACAATAAATATTTATAAGAACTCCTTTACAAGTATCGATTTTAATTCTATAGATACAAAAGGATTCGATTAAAAACTTTTTACATTGATTTTACGAGGCCAAAGATCAGTTGGTTATTGTTAAAATTAATGAGTCCATTGTTCTATGGGGTGGCTTAGACAAGCTGTCGTTTGAGCGGCATTGTCTGTCCTCCAACTGTTACCACTCACCATTGTTATACAGATTTTACTTCGATCTAATGAACATCGAGAAATGTTTTTTATGAAGAATCAAACTAACAACAATTAGGTCATTAAAATGGCACCTACATTTTTGTTTTTGATCGGTCAGATATAAAAAAAAATATTAATCGGAGATTATTAAATCCTGAATCTGATTGGGATTCGAAATATAAAAAAAAGAAGATTATACATACCATCTGTTCCAGTATAATCAGAGTATTTCAAGAGAAATCCAAATAGCGAGCTCATTATCATGATGGATAAGTACAAAAAATTCTATGAAATACAATTTTTATTGCTTTATTTTTATTGAAGAGTCGAGATTCTGAATCGTTTGAAGTGACTTTTGATTATGTTTTTTTTCTAGACTTAGCTAAGTTAATTTCAAAATGTTTACACTATTTTTTACCAATTATATACATTCCGTCTATCATCCGCATGCTTGTCAGAATTACCGTTCCATTTTCAAAATACATTTGGTCCTACTCATACATGTCGAAAGAATTGAGACAGCATTATGTCTTATACGATTGTTACGGCAACGGAAACTGACCTTTACGGTGTATGAATTAAGATTATTTTTAATTACAGTTCATAGTACTCCGCCAGTTCGTAGCTATTAATCAACTTAAGCTCTCGATGCTTCATTATGTTGTTCATATCAATTAATAAATTGCTTGGATTTAAGTTGAACTTCCCTTTGTGTTGTAATGATGAATTTTACATCAACTATCGTGCGCCTTGTCTACCAACGTACAGATGAAAAGGACACTAAATTTAGAAATTCTACTACATAGATATGTAGAGACCAAACAACAGATGATACATTAGCCACAACAAATATTTTGCCAACGGACCAGAAATATTTTTTTTTGCGTATAGGTATGTTATAAAGAAGGCGATTGAAGCGCCCCCATAGGAAGTAATTCATTTTCCTAGACAGACTCTACAATTAAAATCAACAAAAACCAGTACTTTCCCGACAATAAAACAAAACCGTAAACAAATAAAAAAAACTGGTTTCCGTGAGTGTAACTGATATGTGCCAACGACTTCGTTTCTGTGGCAATACATCGAAGGTGTTAAAAGATAACAAACTGGACGGAGCTTTAAGGTTTTGTTTGGTCGTCTGATTAGCGTGCGTAGGTGGTCTGAGACTAATTCATTAGCTACAATAAATAACACCAATAACTTAAGCAGGCCTCGGTACATTTATCTGTTGTAATTAATGTTTCCTACAATTACTCCACTAGATCCTTCTCAAAGCCCACTGTTACCATTACTCCAATACTTTATTCTTTGCTGTGAATATTGGAAGAAATTTTCATCTTATATTGAATTAAATATTACCATCATCGCTGTACTTCGACGGACATAGGCCTTCTCCAATCCTTTCAACAGTATGCGGTCATCCGCCTTCCGCATCCAACGATCTCCCGCCGTCCACATTAAGTCGCCTGTCCACCTGGAGATAGAATGTTTCAAGCTCCTGGTCGCCAACGGTGGCCTCAATTCTAGAATTTTCCTCAAATTGAATTAGATATAATTACTATAATATATAATTTACAATTCCTTGATATTTTACATCATCAAAGACATAGTTGTGTAGATGACGTAAGATAGTCTAGTTAGAAGTTATACAATGTAGGTAACCTCATAATTCCAAATCGATTGGACACAGCGCAATCTCTTACCAGTTCTATCAACTTGCAGATCGATTAGTTCCATATAAACGACGGTAGCTTTATATCATTTGCAAACTCTATGGTTAAACTTTATCTGTATTACCAATGATCTTACTTTTGTGTCCACTGATATTTTGAAATTTAATAAATAGCACAGGACATATCATCGTGAAAATCGATGGAAGAGGCCTAGGTTCAGTACTGGACGACCTTAGGGTGATAATGATTATAAAAAATAGATTCATTGCTTGCAAGCAGTTTGTCAATAAAGAATAAAGGCTAATTAATATTAATAGGTCTTTTTATGTCTTGTAAGTACACAATTGCATACGGACTTTATTTATGAATGCGTGCGAGCAAAAACCAACTGCGCCGACTGGTTTAACAGCGGTATGAAGTCATATTCATAGCAACATTGTATTTTTTCTGATATGATATTTTTTGTAAACATTTTTAGTACTTACTTGATAAAAATATATAATAAAGCTATAGATTTTCTATTTAATTATTAATGATTGAATTTTAAGTACACTGATACCATTTTTGACGTTTTTTGTAGCGTCGGAGATAAGCTAAGCATCCGGATACTTACACCTACGAGATCGCGGGCCGCAGTAAAGATAAGGTTTCATCAAAATCGCTCTCACACATCCACGTCGAGGGCTCGAAGTGTTTCTTATCTCAGGATTTTGTTAACACGCGGCCAAAGCTGTAAATACGAGCTTCATTTAAATTTATTACTTCATTATGATATAAGAATTTAACAGTCCGGTCTACGGTCTACCGTCACCTGTCACTGTCACGGTGACCCCAATGCTTTCTAAAGTTTGGTTGAAACAATGTTGTATGTTTAATGTCGTCTTAACTATAATGTGATTCGTTTAAGAAAAATAAAAAACTATCCCGTATTTATACTTAACATGCCAAAGTATTCCAGCTTTTCTTCTTATAGAAAACTTCTTTGAATCAGTAATATGTAAAAAATGTATACAGTTACCTCAGAGAACAGAAAGCCTGGGAAAAGTTGAACGTCGATAATATTTATAACATCATAAAAATTAACATAACGCTTAAAGCGCTTTCGTTTTGAATGTAACAGTAAGCTGCAGCGATGCATGAGATATTAGTCGTGGTCAATGCGAGGTATGTCAGTAGGTCTGATGCAATCCAACACCTGCGCGGCCCTACAGACTTCCACAATTAGTCTCCTTTGACATTTCCTGAGAATTCACTTACGTGATTACTAACTGAGCTTTAACTAGCGGAACAATTGTATTGACTTATGTTGTTGTCTTTGCTTGTTTCAAAGAGAATAAAAGAGATGGAAATAAGTGTAGTATGTGTTCTGATCTGGTAAAATTACTTCGCGTAATTTAGTCATATCATTATTACTACCTAGGATAAAAGTAGTAATAACTGTAGATTTTTCGTAACTAGTTAATGTACTACGCCAAAATAGATTTGAGAATTGTCCGTCCAAATATGATTGGAGTAATGGATACGAAATCGATGCGATACAAAAATGACAAGATTTATTTTTATCTGCAAACAAAATCCGACCAGTAAATCTAGATAATAGGTTCTGTCTACTAAATCTTCTTCGATTTACTGCAGAGATTAAGTTGGTAAAAGTGCATTTCCTAGCAATTGTATATGTATTTTGGCTGAAGTACGCCCAGCTCTGCGGCTGACATAATTGATAGCGTAGTCCTCGAGCGCTCACAAACGGAATCTCAGTTGAGACAAATATTTGTGTCAGAAATCGAGGGCTCTTCGGAAAATAAATATGAAATGTTATTCAATGATCGCTCTTACAATATCAAAGTAAAGTGGAAGTCATTGTGCGAATGTGATCGTGTGAACCATATAAATGGGAACTAAAGACATTTTCAAGATGATGGTAAGACTGGAACCTTGAAAGACATACAATGACGTTCATGTCTGCACTAGTGTGGTGCTATTTTAGTCTACATGATAGTATATAGAATAAAAGGTACCATTTTTTTGGTAAGGAGGGGAAAACTTCATAGGACACACTGCCTTCTGGGGGAAAGGCAGGGCTATGTGAGATTTGTACTCACTAAAACTCTCGGTGGCCATCCTCAGGTGCGGTTGCGAGGGTCGCCGGGATCTCCTGAATAAAAGGTTCCTAATGCAATTTTCTTTTTTTTTGGAGTTTGGTTTATATTGAGTTGAGTCACCCCTGTCCTGTCCATGTGTTAAAATAATTATAATAATTGAAAGGACAATGAAACGATTCGAAAAAGTAGCGTGTCTTTCATGTTGCTTCTTTCGTTCACATTCTATTTGATATACGCGTTAGAGTGTAGAGTTGGTCTTTGTAAATATAAAATGAGCGATACTCGCTTACGAGCGGCCAACGCAAACACCGCTATTGCAAGAACAACGCAATAGTGTTATGTGCATAATATATTCATGCCTCAGCGGTTATCCTGTTCTTAGAATACACGTGTTATATTTTTGTTTGCTCGTCTTCGGATGCACTTCAAATTATGTTGAAGACCCAAAAATATTCCTTTGTAAACTATGCTTATTTATTTCTCTGTTGATATGAATGTTACCCATTTTTTATGTAAAAAAAAAATTATTACATGTTTATTGATTCGCTATTATTTCTTGCAGATAAACTTAAAATAGCTTGTGTCAGGATATGGTTCACGCAAATAGTCAAAGATTCGAACCCACGACCGCTAGATCAAGAGTCCGTAACCATTAGGCTAAAGGCATTACGATGCAAAAATATTACCGTAGTATACAGAAAAATAACTATATTATTCATTAGTAGAACACTTACTAAAGAGCTTTACTTTATATCTGTATTTTATTACCAATACTGTATTATCTCAGTCTATAACAACTCTCACTTCCGTAAATGAAACTGGACTGTAACAGTGGTAGAAACACTAAACCGAACACTCATTGACACACTCTGGGTAACCACAAATTAAGTAAGTATTGTAAGTATTGTTTGTGTATTCGGACGTAAATTTCTATCTCAGGAACAATTTTCTTGCGCAAAGTACTTGAAGTGGTTTATTCACCACCTTTAATGAAGATTGCGCACAATAAATCTACACTAAGCAAGACTCCTTAAAACCTAGAGTGTAGCAGTTAATGTTGGTACGTCGAATTTTCAGCTGACATGTTAATTTAATAATATTCAAGTTTGTAAATTTCAACGCCAAATGTTAATAAATCACACCTTGATATTGATCGAAATGTATCAAGTTACTTTGGCTTCCTTTACGCACATCTGAACTGCATCTCCGCATTAAAATGCGACCGCGTGAGAGGAAGGCAGCTGCGCAGTAAATCTGCGCCTGCGCATCGCTCCCGGCCAATCGGAGCGCGTCCCGAGTGCGCCGGTTCATTTGCACCTGCCTCCAAAGGAAGCGCTAATAAAACAAACTTGCTATCATTGGATATGTAATTTTATTTTTTCCCCTCGACGCCACGCTGCTTTTAAAGGGCTTTGCTTTTTAAATAATTTTGAATACGGAAGCATAAGTTTTGAATTTATTGATTCAATTTAATTTTTTATTTCCGTTTTAGAATGGAATTTTGACGCCTCATAAAGTAATGTCTTTTAAATATGACAGGATGAGTCAATTTAATAATTAAAATCTATATTTCAGTACAAATCTGTTTAGTATGTAAAGATTTTTTAAATAATTAGTAATTGTCACAAAATGTTACTAACTTCACTGAAAAATCTGGCTTCGAGAAAATTGTCGAAAAAAAAACAACACAATTTTAATCAAAAAATGACTATCGAAACTTCTAGTTCATAAAATAATTTACTTCGCTTATCAGCAAATAGAAAACTCATTATTTTCTCGAAGTTATATTATTAAAGTTTTTGCATTAACGAACTTTAAATATTTTCTGACAGTAAAATAGTATTGAATCTATTAATTACTTTGCATATTGATGGAGTAGAAATAAACATTTACTTAGCTTTGTTTTACTATTATAATAGTTTAAAAAAAATTGTACATAATAAAACTCAGGGACGTTCGCAAGGGAAGGTGAACAAAGTTACGTGTGGTGTACACCTTCACAAACGATTTAAATTCAAAGCCAGTAGAAATGTAATTAGTTCTGCGTCCCGTCAGACTTCTGCCCCCCCCCCCCCTCTTTATTGCAGTAATTACACTTAACGCCTTTTACATTTCGATTTTGACTTTTCAAGTATCTTGGGTGTTGTGGACAGACGAGACACAATACACAAAAGATCAAGAAAGCTAGTATGAATATTCATAAAAAAAAAACTAGATTCAATATTGATTGGACAAGCGACTAAAATTACTTATGATTTTTTTTTGCTTGCACCTCTTTGTTGCCTAGTACATCACATCGAATATCACAGTGAAATTTCGAATTAAGAATAAATCAAACATAAGGCAAAAATAATTCCGTTAAATAGCGAGAAGTATAGATCGTTTCATTTAGCCCTGTGACCAGGTGTTCACCGCACAATCAGCAGTAAAAAGGAACGGTCCTTACCAAGTAAATTTTCGTAAATGCCTCGCCCTTGGAGATTGTAATAATATATTTTGGATTTTATTCTATTAAAACCTTATTGGTCGTAGAACATTTGCATATATTTATTACGCCCTGACTGTACAACTAGCTAGTTAATATAATTGGTATATTATTTTTATTATAACTTGCTGGTGACATTAATCCACCGCTGTTTTTTGGTGCAGGACAAAACAAATGAGCAATCAAAAAGACAAAAAAAAAATCATGATTATATAAATTAGATGGGTTATTGATGATATAAGATAGGGTTTAAGGCACAGAAGGTGATTGTCAGATATAGTATTCGTAAAAACATATGGTTACAGTCCAATACTTTCGGTTTTGAAGTTATGAACAGAAGATTTTAAAGCTATAAATGTTTTATGAAACGATACACTTAACATTATCGCGTTATTGTAAAGAGCATTCACTCGACAGTCACAAGCATACTCGATGTAAAGTTTTTATCGTTCAATATTATTGAAAGCTTTTGAAAATAGCGTCCGTACTGGTTGTACTTAAATGTCAGTTGTTTATTTATCTTCAACTTTAATAATATACGCTGAGTTATATTTTCTATTGAACATTACTATAGGCGAGATGGTTAAGGTTAACTACTCTTCTAATACTGTTTAATGATGTACTGCAATTTTACTTATTACAGTAATAGTAAAGTCTAATATGGTACATAGAATACAAGAGTGGTCATTATATAACTTATAATAAAGAGTGGTCATCGTGGCAATCGATTGGGGAGGCCTACGTTCAGCCGAGGATTGCATCAGGCTGAAAATTACGATGACTATGATGAATATTGAGGTTAAATGTTCATTTGTAAAGTTAGCAAATATTAAGCAAGCTATAACGAATGGAATTAATTGATATAATTAGATATGTTGCTATTTATTCAATTGTTTTTCGCCTTGCTTTACCTGGTTTCGAATTTAGAATGTGAATGTTTTCAGCGCAAAAATAGGTCGATCAATTTTCTGTAAACTCCGAAAAAACGTCGGGATTCAGATTTTGAGAAGGGTGCAGCTCAGTAGAGTGACGTTATCGCACTAACGACCGCGCGTAATTGGGCGCTGCCGCCACCACCGCTGCTATCAAGATCATCACAATCCTACTTCTAATAGTTTTCTTCGCTAGATGATAGATGAGAGGTTGTGTTAGAAGAAAATATAATAACTAAAAATTTATTTAAAAACATCTATACAAAAGCGATTATTTAACAGGAACCGTTTTTATGAAATTGTTTTGATAGATTTGTTATTATTTCTCCCTTCTATTGAATTTTGAATGTAATCGAAATTAAACAAGTATTGTTATAGGCGTATGTTTAAACGTATTTTTTTATTTTATTTAAGCGCTTGGTCTACAAGTTGGATCACCATTATACCTCCTTAAGCAGTACGTTCTTAAAAGATTCAATTAGGTTCGAACAAAGAACATCTCAGCTTGTAACTATTCCAAAAAACTTTAAGGTTAAGAGAACTTAATTTATTTTAATATCATCATAAATAACACAAACTAAATTACTATCACGTCTGGTGAGAATTTAATCATGCTATGCTTCGCAGCTTTTAATAGAGCTTTTTTTTTATTAAAAATTGTTATTCAGGATTAGGCTCGGCCGCATTACGCGGCGTTTATATACATTTTTACGTTATAACATTAATGGATTAAACCTCGAATGATAAATTCACGAGCAGCAAAAAGGGAATGTGGTCTGGGATGTTTTCTCTGCGTACGTTAGAATGGCAAACAGGGAACGTGTATAATATTTCACTGTGCCCACCGTGCCCACCACCCACCATCCACCATCCATACTTTCATCACATTGAAAGATTGTATATTGAAAAATGAAATTCCTCTTTATTCGCTTCAGTAATTCCGACACATGAGGACGGTATGAATCCAATTTACTTGTGTTAGTACTTTTATATTAATAGACAGTAAACGTATAACATATAGCCGACCGTTTATTGACCCAGTCTTATATATATATTTCATTTAATTATTACCTCAATATCAGACTAGTTCGTACCAAAAATCGGAAGGTTTCATAATCACACATAGAAGATATCGTTATTAATAAGATTTATATTTTAATATATTTACTATTTAATATTTAATCTTGAATATATTGAAGTTTTCAAGAGCAACTTTCAATTAAACTTCAATCAAGTTATATAGCAATTAGCACACAACCAATTCTGTACCACTCAAAGTCAAAAAGCGAAACGGGAATCATGCAAACTGGTAATCGAGTGTAATTGTAACACGATAGTTCGCCCGAGGCTTTCGAGATGGGACACGGCAAGTTGGTGGTGGCGTGACCGGAGACACGGCGGCGGGATACTAGGCGACTGGTACGGCGGGCGTCACGTCACGCGACCCAGCGTGACAGGACTGGTACGGCGGGCGTCACGTCACGCGACAGCAGCGTGATAGGGCTGCCTCCGATTGTGAGACTCACCAACTTCTGATTCAATTTTTAACGACCTATATGACGAGTTGACTGCTTCGTTTTTACCACTAACACGCGACGTGACAGCTAGCTCTATCCGACTTTTGTCCAACAAACGAACCTAGCTTAACAATTTTCTTATACGATGATAAAGTTGTTAAACAGATACGACTATAGATATAGTAACGTTAGAGCAATAGACGTATGAACTAAGCATCACAGGGTACATTTCATCATAGTGTCTTTTTCTAAGATGTTTAGTTTGATGACTCATCTATTGTCTCATTGCAATGCTACAGCATAATTAAAAGGTCTCATGTGTATGAATTCATCAATGTATTTTACATCAACGCTATTTAATAAAAGTATATATTGACAGTCATGAATAAATCAAATAATTGTAAAGAAGAGATTTGTATTCATCTTCTCATTTTATCAAGATTACCATTCACTCAGCACACAATGCAACTGCTGGCTTAAGAATACGTTTAAAAATATTTTAATCAAACTTCCTTGGAATTTTATTTTTAATTCAGATAGACGATTGTTTCATAAATAAACTGTTTGAGCACAACATAAATGTGTAATATACTAGAAAATTAAAACAAAAACTATTTTATAATATACAAAAACACATTAAAAGGAATTGGCTGTTACGAAGTCTGAGGTGTATTCATTTTCGATTTCTACAATATAGAGCAAACAACAGTCGCATAACGGTTTCGGACGTATTCTATGCAAACATATTGTTGAAGCAACTATTTTATTCGTAGCTTTAGAGGGTTTTTTTTTCGGAGAATTTTAAATATAAAACGAAATAGAAATTAATTCGGCTAGAAATTGAAAGGCACGGGTCCACAAATGCATTTCACACCTGAAGATATCACAGTAACTAAGTTACTTGGTGCCGTTTGCATTATGCAAAGCCTGTTAGGAGGATGACAGAAGCCACTAAGTGACTTAATCAAGAACATGCATATACCGAGATTTAATGAACCTCTAAGATAGGATGTATTAAATTTAGTACTTAACAGGAACAACAGAAGAACATAGTAAATTTGTCAAACATAATACTATTGCATTTTATTCTATGATAACTACAAACGCAATTTTCCTTTTCACTGGGTTGTGTCTACGATCCTCTCCTTTGTTTATTTTATTTGTTACCAATTTCTCTCTTATCAATAATATCACTTATTTGTTGTTTATTAATTATTATAATACAACAGATATGTAAATCAATTTCAACTTTTAAAAATATTACCTAACTAAAAGCTACTATGAAACTTGAAATATTAAGTTCATCTGGACTTTATTATCTATCTATGTTAACCAAATTGCACCAAATCTATGATAGTTATTTACAAAAGTAATTTTAAATTCTGAAATATATATCCTTAACCTCCTTTCTTGTGATGCATTTGTTTCTTAAAATCGTAAAAAATGGTATTAAAAATCTTTTATTTCATTCCGAATAGCCAGTAAAGCAACCCCGTAGTAAGGGAAACGTCAAATAAAAATAAAGGCGTTTTACGATCACTTCGAATATTCGAATAGCTCAATGATGTATTTCGACGATAGCCACCAAATTCGCTTTTAATGTTCAAGGGTTTTGTGCACTAAACATGTTTTATAACACGAATGCCAACAAATGACAGCAATGAAAACATTTCTATCCCAACTATTACTCCTCCAACTACTTAGATGAAGAAATTTTGTTTCAAAAAAGTTAGTAGAACACTAAAAGTGACTTGAAAACTTTTAAAAGTCGCAAAATTGTTTGCATTGTTTACGATGTTACTGTATCACGAAATGGAAGATACAATCTGGAATGGCACAGACGATCAAATAATAATTCTATTTCTTTCGATACGTCGGCTATTAAATGTCCGTGTATGAGAGAAATAAGCCGGTTCGGTGAGAAGTGATGTTCGCAATTAGCGCTCTCGCTGCGTCGCTATGATTAATGATAATTATGGCCGAGTTTCCCGCGGATGGACATTAAATCCTTCATTAAACTATTGCTTACCATGATAAATCAGGAATGATCTTTTTGTGTCAACCCTAAATTATATTTTATGTAATCTACGAACCGTCATTAGGCAGTGTCCTGCCAATGGAGGTCTCCGTAGGGTTGAAACATAGAGAAATATTATTGAAAAAAATAAGAATAGTTTGTGTATTACAAAGAGTAACTTCCGTCAATAGCAGTCATATCTTCCGTCACCAGTAGTAGATATTACGTAAATGCAAATACACTCGTAGAGGCGGTTCGGGTGGAAATGTATTTATCTCGATAATTAAGCCGTCAAGAAGTCAAGCGGCACTGAGGCCCGTCAGCTTGCCATCTGTTGGTCGTATTCGTTCAGACGGCGATGAAATACATTTAAGGGTTCATGCATTTACATCAGTCATAGTTTGTGACGGATTCGATACAGTAAATTTTTAACGCAACATCTAAATAATTTTAATAACATTTATTTTAATATTGCGCTGTCACTAGTCAAAACATCGTAATGTATATGTTACATGAAACTTGGCTTCGGGTTATTAAGAATACTAACAACTCTGACTTATATATGAGTATATAGTAACCAAAAAAAATCCCTACCTTAACATTGTACTGCGATGTCTTACAAAGACAAAAGTGACGCATAATGAAAAAACTTTTGGTTCGTGATTACGTGAAACTCTGAAAGCTCAGTATTCAACTAAATCTTATCGTACCTTAATTGATATTTTGTTAGTTCCTTAAAAGATAATTTGTACTTTGACATATAAAAAAGATTTTAAAACATTCTTAAGAGAGATAATTTCTTTGAGATATAATTTTATAATTTGCTGTAAGTTAGCGTAATGATTTCTATAAAAAGTGATGTAAAAAGGAAATAGAAAATTATAAAGTGTATATAGCTGCGGCCACGTAAATACCATAAAAAGCAATCTAATATGTCTTAGTTTTTTTTATCGTAGCAGGATATCTTATAGGACAAGTACAACCGGTCGACGTTCACGACTTATTAATAAAAAAAATAACACGACATTTACTAAATTTTCGTAAAATTACAAGTCGGTTTAAAAAGGTTCATCGTCATTTTAGAGCAACCAGAAAGATCCGAGGTACAGTCCAAAGCAAAGCGATAATGATAATACTGCCTCGCAAGCTAACCGAACTGGATCTGAACCAGAATTAAATATACCAAAACAAATGATCGCGATACGCTCCAAGTACATGTATAATTAAAGGGTGGGCGGCGGAGGAGGCACCTGTGCCTACCACAGAGCCATTGCTTAGCCCACATTACACCAACACTTTATACTGACTCTTAAATTACAAGTACGGAATAAATTAGACAAGTAGTACACTGAATATTTTCCAGGACCAAAGTCGGTTGTCATTTGTTTAGTCAAGTTTTAAACAGGCTATAGAAAATAGATTCCGCCCAATGTTCTCTTTTAATTCTGGACATACATTGGTAAAACCGGTGGAGAACTGCTTACTGTGGCAGGGAATTGGGCTTTGGGCATTGCGAAAGGTCTATGTCCAGCAGTGAGCAGACAATGGCTGATGATGATGGTGATGATTTGTAAAAAGTAAAGAAGTGTGCAATTGTTTATCATTCAACAATCAATCCAACATTTAAAGCATATAAATCAAAACATGTTTTTAAACAACAAACAACAATAATTATAACTAAACCAGTTAAGCCTTTTATTAGCCAATGTTTGATCATTCAATAATGTTATTCTAGATTGATCAACATACGTAAACTACATCACTCAATAAACTTGTTTAGTAAACACGCGTAAACAAACGTTAGCTCTGCTATTGACATAACACCAACAGTATGCAAATTTTAATTATTCTATAAACATTGAACATGTTACAAAAGTTACGAAATACAAACCGCGAAATGGCAACACTCACTTGGTAACATTTCAATTCACATCATTCGTTTTGAGGTTATAAAATAGCAACCCTAAAAAAACTATGACATCCCCCGTTTATAATATTATTTTATTAACGTCATAGCAATACATTTGATGTTCATCCGAACGATGTCGATCGATTAGTAATTATGGCCATGTGTAAAATTTCAGTTACTACTGTTGTTACTCCATTGCAAAGATAATATAGATGCAATCTGGCAACACTAGGAATACGGGATACTGTATTAATGTTGACTGATGCACGATGGATTGCATTATAATTAGCCGAAGCGATGCCACGTACAAAGCTATGCTCAAGGCTAACACTGACGTCAAACCGTAAATTACAAAATCTAAGAGGAAAATGTTTCGAATATAATTTGGTATCGGAGAGAAAACAACGTCTAGTTTCTAAGAATTGTATCATAAAAAACTCTATCCATTTAGTTTCGGCTTTGTTTGTTCATTTGTTTTTGTTAGCAGGCTCGGCCGCCTAGAAAGAATGGATGATGGTCGCTGTGCAAAGCGCGCGTACTTGGGACGGCTAAGTGGTCGACGCCCTGTTGGCCGCCAGGTGTCGCTGGGTAGACGATGTACAGGAAGACCTAAGAGAGCTGCAGCTCTGACTTGCAAGTCATATAATTTTTGACATTCAAACAAGCTTGGATCGTTTATTAACTATAACTTCAGATATGTTTACGCTACGTAACGGGCTTACTGAAGTAATACGCCTAGAGGCACGACAAGCAAAAACGTTACGAAGCTAGAAAACCAAAATCTGCACGGGATGGGTTTATATCTTTACTTTTATGGTTTAGGGTAATAAATGTAACATTGTCATATCAATTTGCGAGATGAAACGTAAAGTGGATAGAGTAAGCCACGTTCAAATGTCAGAATTAGCATCACTATTGTTACCGCTCTCTGAGCCAGATCAATTCTCTACAAGCCTCTATGGATTTAAGCGATTATTTTACAACACTCACGGGACACTATTTGCATACGAAAATATCTTATGAATTTTATAACATCGTTTAGTTTTTGAATTACGAAATAAATTTGTTGTTCGTTAAGATTGAAGAAAAAAAATGAAATATAGATGCCGTTTGACATATTTAAGTCTATCGTATATCATAGACAGTTATCGATTACCGAATTTATGGTACTATTGGTTGTTTTTATCACGTAATATGAACGAGGTAGCATTACAGAATTTCCAAAAAATTTACTTAAAAAATGAATGAATAGAGCAGTCTTGTCTTACTCAGTAATTATTAGCAGTTTAACTGATTTTTGCCATTTTACTAATATTTCTTACACCCCTCCAACTGACCTCTAGGCTTGTGCTAGGATATTGTCCACGATAATATTCGAGTGGCGGGATTCGAACCCTCGAGCACGTGTTCCGAAATCCATACCCTTTACCATTAGGCTATTGGCGCTAGTGTACAAAAAAAAATATTTTTATCGTTTACAAAATTTTAATTTATCTTACCTAAAATAACTAAATTGACATATGTAAGTGAACGTGTCGATCTGCCAGCTTTATAAAAATCTATTGATCGGACCGGGCGCTTCAACTGATTAGCTGTTTTTGATCACATTAGAGTGTATCAAAAAGAGGTGATCGATTCCGTAGTTCTATAATCTGACGAAATAAATCAATACGATAAAACTAAAGTACGACAACTGAAAGAAATATGATGACATACAAAAGACGAATCGTTAAAAGAATGTGAATAAGATTTTACCATAGTTGTTTTTTTTACAATAATTGACTTTGCTAGCTAATTTTTGCATGATTTCCAAATCAAAGATAAAGTCAAGGTGGATATAGTATTCGTTTCTCCATCTATAAATGTTAATTAAACACGTGTCTGGGCGTGTGGCGGGCGCGGGGCGGCCGCGGCGTCCGGGGAGCGCGCGGTGCGGCGCGGGGCGCCCGCCGTCCTCGCCGCGAGCACGACGAGCCCCTGCGCCCCGCCACCATCACTGTTAACGGGTAACATATTACGTTTATTAATGGAATGATATTTTGATTACATTACTTGCTATGGTTGATTGTCATAATCGTCCACAGTTATAAAAAATGATGTATATTGAATTCAGAAAAACGGTGCGACCGGAAGACATCGGCACGCAGGGGGACGACGGCAGCCCGCACGAGGACAACGTCATTCCAGATGAAGCCGAAGGTTTATATTAATGTCACGGCCAACATTATTCATTTAATTATACTAACAATTCACTTAACAATTATAATTATGCAGGATCTCAAGCTCAGAAAGCAAAATCTGGTAAAAATATTAAAAAGAATGTAGGAAAAGGGAAAAAGAAGGGCACCGGCCAGAAGACTGATGTAGCTCAATCTCTCGAGGCCAATGGACCGCTTGAAAAGAACAAGGTGACTGCCTAATGACTCCCCAGCCCCTTGTCCCAGCAGCGGCACACGCGGCGCTCCTTCCCGGCCAGGCTCCGACAGCCGGCCCTTCTTATACCTTCACACGTGCAGTCGCGTCTGGCGCGCACTCGGACAACGGGGCAGTGTTTATGTACTTTTTTCATTACACTATGGTTATGTTGCATTCTTTAGGTACGATTATTAATCGAAATTTGTTTTTTTTTTTATTGAATAGTAACCCGCCGTACTATGATGAAAAGAGTACATTGTGAGCTGAGTTCCATAATTACCATATTGAACCATCATTAACTTACACTAGACGTAATTTAGTATTAACATATGTTGAAGTAAAATACCAATACTCGTACTAAAAGCAATTAATTTAAACAAATATGAAATATTCTAAACTGACACAAACAGAAACACGAAGGCTTTATGGTAAAGGATGACTGGCTGTTAAAATATTCAGACGATTTAAAGACAAGCCACAGGGGTGGTGGCGCCTCGCATAGTCGGCGTGTCTCGCGCGGAGGTAGTGAATACATAAGTAATATATTCAGTGTAACAATTTACTTTGTAGGCGGTGGAGGTTTGCCTTAACGCGGAGAAGGAGCACATGGGCCAGGGCGACGCGCCCGAACCTAACTAAAACATTACCCTGACCCAAAGGTAACTTTATCTCGTTTTTGTTAATTTTTTTTCTTCTCACTATTTTTTTTTTGTTTTTAGTTATTTTAAACAACTGCTCGTTCGCTTTTATTTTGTTAAAAATGGTAAAGCATTTACTGGCATCTACGTTTTCGATGCCGATGGTTATATTATTTTGTTTATATTATAAAAAGACATTTGAACTGACAAGAAACATTGTAACATTTACTAGCTGTTAACAATTTGTAAGCGCGCCGCGGAGCGCTGTAACACCAACGTAAGTTTATATTAGCACGTAACGTATTTATGAAGTTGCATAATAAATAAATTTGTAAACGGAATGCCAATATAACTGTGACCAGTAAGATATTGTTTGTAAGGAGACGGACTACACGTGCCTCAACATCTAAAAAGACTTCCCGACATTGAGACTGATTTTATATTAATTGAATTGTCACATCAAGTGTTCAATTAAATATAATGTTGAAGATAAGTGACATTTGACTCGCATTACATGCCTCAACCGACTGCGACACCCGTCTTTGGACACTGCTCAATGCAAGCTTACCAAAAATATTAGGGGTTATGTCCCTCAAACCTCAGTGTTCAAAGACCGTCTACCATTTGAGGGTAGTACAATTTTTATCTTTTAGAAGGATAGGACCTCAACATCCATTACTTGACAAGTGATAATTAGAAAATATATATTTAATGAAATAACACGATAAGTCACGTTTAATTGAAAAGTGAGATGACTTAGTAAATAATATGTTTAGTTTAGCATATGAAGTACTGAGTCAGCGTTATTTATTTACACATAGTATATTTACAATTTACCAAATGCATTGTTTTATTCTAAGTTTGGTTTGGTCAATGAAATCCTTTTGTGTGGACGTGCGCCGGCGCGCGGCGTGCGGCGTGCGGTGGCCACGCGGACGCGGAGGACGGTTTTATGTTGATCTCGATTTGATTGATTAAACCAATCCTGTTCAGACTTGTTTTTAGGAATTCTTGATGTATGTTTAGGCTTTATTGAAAGAGTACGGAGCTGTCGGAGTTTGTTCTGTTTGTTGCCTGGGCCGCTACCACACGCAGCGGAAGGATGTTGTTTAGCCTAGCTAAGTTGTTAATTACCGGAGACGTCGCGCGGCTCCGCTGGTGTGGCGGCGGTGCACTGAGATGCGTGTCGCGACGTATACCTGGCCGAGTCATATTTTTGAAGTATTTTAGAAGGTATACGTTCGGAACGGAGTGTCGTACCTCGTAGCGGTAGGAAGGCTGAAATTTTTGTATAGAAATTGCATTTATTGAATGTCGGTTGGTGCTTTTGAAAATTAGTCTATGGGACTGCCCTGAAACGAGTCTGAAACTCATAGATTTAAGTCTAACGATAGACCTTTAATGAAACTGAAGGAACATTCACGCGCTGCCAGCTCCACATCCTATAGGGTATTATTTCGATAGTGAACTTAGATTTGTTAGTGATATATTTATACGCATTTTGGGAGGTCCAGTGCCGTGAATGTTCTTCACTTTTTATGTATTTTTGTATATTTGTTATATTGTTATACTTAAATTTAGCTGGAATGACTAACATGAATATTGTGAGACGCACGTCTCGGTCTGATATCGATGGATGGTAAGTGTTGACTCGGTCAGCACGATACAGTTACATTCCATTTGGAACACACGTTCTGCAAACGTTCTAATGACAAACTAAGCCCTCGGCACCTGCGAACCATGGAACTATGAAGACTTTACAATTTGAACGCTTAAACCCTGGCTGGTACATACACGAAATATGTTGCCACGATAACATACTTGTTAATAACATATTTGTTGCCACAATATAACATTTTGATAATTGAAACACGATCACAACGTATCGAGCAAACGTACTCAATTCTCGTTACGAGCACGGACCATGATACAGCAGTCTGTTGGACTTTCTTATACACAATACACACCATTGCATGAAATGACCCAATTTTTAATATTCAAGATGTCCATGTAATATCTTTTAATAATAAATGAAATATATGTAATGGGAACGGTGGTAATTGTGAGCTGCTGTCGGCTGCTGTACGTGTCTATGGTCCGTGTTTGGAGATGTTTGCCGAAGGATATAAAGGTAACGCATCTGCCGCCACTTGGCACCTCGGAGCTGTGGTGCGAGCGGCGCGAGGCCGCGCTCGGCGGGCCCTCTATTGCTAACTTAGCTAACTGTCGCACGCGACGACATTTATATAAACAATTATTATAATATTGCTTGCTTATTAATAAACACAATATGTAGCGTCTAGAATTTTAACTTCAATATATTTTGATTTGTTTAAGAATTATGTGTAACAACAATTTAAACATGTTTAGAGGTTTTGGTAATATTACACGGGCGATATTGTTGTATTAGTCGGCCGATGAGTGGAAGGCGCGGCGCGGGCCGCACTCATTTCTATATAGCAATTGAAATGCCTTTCATGACAATCAGCCCATTTTGTGCTGCTTAATTTTAACTTTAACACATTTTAAAATGTTACGCATTAGTGGTGATTCCGAGAAGGATGTAGTTTTTATTTTTATTGTCTTAAACCCATTATTCGATATAGTTTTAGAGTATTCAACAGTATAATACCCTTTTTAATCCATTTTATAAACTTGTTTGCTGACGATGGTCACACAATATTGTCAAAATAAAATATATTAGAATATTTGTCACGTAATACATAAACATTTTTCGTAATTGAAGTAGCAAACGTGGAACTGTGGCTCTTTGAAAACACTTATAACTTAAGTACATAACTGCAATGTGAAACTAAAGGAAAAATGTTCATTACTATTTTAGTTTATGGACACAAAAAATATTGGATGAATTTTAAATTGTAAAGAGTTGTATTTGTCTTCAAATAAACGTTCCATCATTTCAATTGTGTTTTATTCAGTGAGGTTGAGTCGCTTGTGGACCTCGGCGACTGAGGTGCCCTCTATGTTGGCGACGTGGCCGATGATGACTTGCGCTGCGTCCTTTATGTTGTTGTACTCGTGTAGGAAACGCACCTCGTGCGACTTGCAGCTGTCTTGAAGCAATTTATCAATCTTAGATTCAGTTTCCAGAAGATTTTTGTATTCAATTTGTTTATTTTTAGACATCTGAAATTAAGAGTAAATCTTTTAAGAGACATTATTATGATCTCTATGTCTTACTTTCACATCTTCAAAACTAATGGCAACCATCTATAATTCTTATCTCTCTAAGACATGATGTACAAAATGGACATTTACTGTACTTAACACATCGTTTCTACAAATTTTTGTAGTTACAAAATATGGGCATGCAAACAAATTAACAATGACTTTAAAATGTAACATTGAAATTATTTTTTTTGTCCTAAATAACTCATTTTTAATAGGAATGACAAATAGTCTGATGGCCATTCATGACTGAACCATTACTGTTTTTTTTCTTCTCGTAAACCATTTATTTTTAATAGTATTCAAATCTTGTGTTAAATTTTACTAATAATTCCTAACATAGGTGTTAATATAGAAAAATTAAAACAAATTGCAGATTAAAACTTTTTATTACAAGTTATCTAATCTACAGGTTCACTGACACCCATAGCGCAAGCTAACATACTATTTATGTGTCTTCCCTCTTCTGCTTTAAACACAAATCCATTAGCCTTATCTACTAAATTTTTAACAGACATCAAACTATCTTCATTGAACATGTTCACCAGCTGGAATGAAACTAAACTATAATCTTCAATGATCGATACCAAAGCAGCGTTTAGTTTTTTATACTTCGCAGTAAACTTATCTCCATCCAAACTGTCCAATAAGTAATTTAAATCCAAAACATCTGTATAGAAATCTATTCCAAATTCAAGTTTGTCCGCATGTTTTTTTAACAAATCAACTTTTGTTAGTAAATTAACATGGGGCAGAGCAATCTTTAACATTGCCGTAAGTGATAGCATCAACGCAGCTATGAATTTACCAGCATCGGAACAATGATGCGAGTCCACAAGATGAACTACACATAATTGAAGGTTTGCTTTTTCAATCAACTTTGAGAATATATTGCTTATTACATTATGATGACAGTACAGCTCTACTTGACCAGGTAAGTCAAAGATAAAATTTGTGCCATGGTTTCCTTTTATTTGATCCAATAACCAGTCAATGTTTTTTTCCAAGTACTGCAAGCAATATAATAATGCTCCATTTGGACCAAGACTATAATGTTCCATAACTTCCTCAAGAACTATTAGTTGTCTGATGTCAACATCAGCTTTATATGGCATTGTGTCATTGGCAGGGTCTAAATTGATAATAACAATTTCCCTTCCCAGTTTCTTCAGCAAGTGCGCCATCTTATCACAATATGTTGTCTTTCCTGCACCCGGGGGACCTATTACAAGTTGACCATATAACTTATTTACAGTTTTAAAAGTATTTGCTCTCACTACTTCCATTATTTTATTTTTCTTCTTTCTTTAAATCCAAAATGATATCTTTGCAAGCTTTTACAGTTTCAATGTCATAAGATTTTAGATTTATGAATATACAGAGCGGTTTTGTGATTTTGATGGCCTCTGCCAAGTATCTTGCGGCTACTTGTTGATCTTCCCCTGTAGCACCAAAAATAACTTTTGTTGTATAAATGTCGTCAGTACCTAGTGGGCTATGAACTTGATCTTTTTGTATCATGAGCATACTTCCTATTTTTTGATATTGAGACACAATAAGTAAAATCTTTTCCGCATATTCAGCCAGCACAATTTCTGTGTGAACATCATCAATATCGGCCGATATAGATTTAAAAAATTGTTGTTCACCTTCATTTTGTGTATGTTTTATGGTTAAATTTTTCATACTATTTAATAAATCCATTATTCAGTTTAATCTAAAATAGACAAATTGTCATTTGTTACACATTTATTCAACTAAAAAGAAATAGTTTTTAATCACTACAACTTTATTTAATTCTTAATTCATATCTCAAAAGCTCCGGCTGTGGTAAAATGTCGATGAAATTTCGCTACAAATATTTAATCAATCAAAGCATTTGCACGAATAAAATAAGTTATTTTGTAAATCCTAGATGTATATTTTTAGTGATAAAGACATTTTTTAAAAGTTACACGAAATTATCCTGTAAATTTTACATAATTGTCTTTTGTCCCATTGTTGGAAAAATACGTGGTAATTATTAAAAATATATTCTTACCTTTGATTGATTTTCCTTAGCAAATGTTTTTTTTTATCCTGGTATACAATATTTAACTCGGTTTTAGTTTGAACCAGTACCTTACATGGAATAAAATTGATTTGGAGAAGATAAGGAGAATAAATAAACCTTAACCCTCGCCTTGTCAATTAGCTCAATTCTTTTTTGTTTTTGCATAGACAATTTGCATGGAAATTTATTTAATTTAATTGCCAGAACAGAAAATGGAGGCATTTACAGATATAGCAAAAAACTTAGTATTCCAGTTCAAGCCAAAGATTTTTTTAAATTGTATTTTAATTTCAAGTATTACCCGGTGCGCATAAACGTGACCAATATCTTAGGAACGTACAGAAATTGAGCATTCAGGTCAGCAGATTTACAGAATATTTAGCCGCCACACTAAAGTCATTATCAGAATATCAGAAGCATTAAACCATTCTGAAATTCAGGATCTTGGAAAAAAATGGTTCTTGTTTATTTTTAATCGAAAATCCTAAAATTATTTTACTTGCAACATATCTTATCTGTGGCAAAAGAAAGGTAAACAAATAGCAACATCGAGCTAAGTACTTTGTTATCTTTGGTCTCTTTCATTGTCAAACTCTGACAAAATGGTACGGTTAATGCTGAATATTTCTAAATCAATTTTCATCTAAACATGTAATAAACCTACATTAAAAATGATGTTGGAATTAAATTCCACCCCTATAAATTTAATGTTCAAAATATATATTTGTGAAAAAAGTGCCGTGATATATAACCTTTTCCAAATTTCAGACGAAGGGTACCTCAAGTTTTGGTAAGCGGCGTAATAAGACCCATACATTATGCAGAAGATGTGGTAGATCGTCGTATCACATTCAGAAATCAAAATGTGCACAGTGTGGTTACCCGGCTGCGAAACTCCGTTCTTGTAAGTATTCATCACTTTGTTATGTTTAGTTGAAAATTTTGTAGGGAGTT
This sequence comes from Papilio gigon, assembly GCA_027563995.1. Classification (NCBI taxonomy): domain Eukaryota; kingdom Metazoa; phylum Arthropoda; class Insecta; order Lepidoptera; family Papilionidae; genus Papilio; species Papilio gigon. The sequence continues at coordinate 4,117,758 of JAODUI010000012.1, forward strand.
TTAAAGGTTATATTACATTTGTTCGTAATAGAAGTGATTTAGTTCGTTAGTCATTTTCCACATATAACTCACTGTCAAAACAAGATTATGTGGCTACATCAGGATTTGTAAAAACGGTAAAAAAAATATTTGTATACGACAACCTCAAGTTAGGTTAGTCTTAATAACACAAATTTGTCAACTGTCGCACAAAAAAATGATAATTTGTCTGCTTTCTCAACTAAACAACAACGTAAATGAATATGTATTTTCTATAGAGATCTTAAACTGCCTGAAAGTTCAAATGTGTAGTCTATTAAATTTGATTTGCACTTTGAGCACATTTCTAGCAATATTTCATTTTATTAGCGGTCAATCTGTTTTTATAAAATTACTACTAGAAATAAAAATCTACATTAATTTTGTTTCAATAAGATTTTGTGTAACACGATATGAAGTCTTTAAATGATCATACACTTAAACACATTCCTACACTGATTGAGGAGGCTTACTAAATGTAAGTGTCCTTGTATAATGTAGGTAAAGCATACCAAACATTGGTGATATTCAAGTGTACATAATTGATACACAATTTACACCAATATCTGACAAAAACATACTTTTGCAGGTTGGTTATAAAGTAATATAATGTAGGAAATCTATAATAAGGTCAATGGAGCAGTTTACATGAACATATGTTGTATATTTTCAGACCACTGGTCAGTGAAGGCTAAGCGCAGGAAGACCACTGGCACCGGCCGCATGCGTCACCTCAAGATTGTGCGAAGGCGTTTCCGTAATGGATTCAAAGAAGGCAAACCTACACCTAAGAAAGCTGTAGCCTCATCGTAGATTTATTGCCCAACATCAATAAAAACCTAAAATCTAAACACCTTTTTATTTCATCTGTATCTATATTAGATAATCTCCCAGTAATGGTTATATTTAGTTTATTGTAAAAAGTAAAAAAACGTGTTAACAGTTGGTATTGAGTGCTTTTGTAAAAATATCTTGACTTTTTCTAAATTGGTCTGAGACAACAATTTAATTGCGTAAAAATTGCTATATTCCTTCTGGCAACATATATGAATATAAGTTATGTCAAATTTATGAGCTTTTCCATGTCAGAACGTTGTTAAAGGCAATGTTGATTCTATTAGGACATACAAGTTCTGAGCTCATACTAGTTGCAAAAAAAATGGTGCACAAAATAAAAGTCTAGAATTATTTTCCAAGTATATAGTTGTTTTAAATTATATTAGTTTTATTTTCTGCCTATATTAGAAGCAGTACTTTTTTTAACCCTTAACACATAGTTTTGAATATAGAAAAAAACACATCAGCCAGCTATGCAAGGCCTATATCCAGCTGTGGGCAGATTTAGGAATCAAAGAGAAAAGATGCTACCTGTTCTTGAGATGTCATTATACCTGTGAAAAAATATCGTTTATAATTCACTGTGATCATAGTGACACACACTAAGATCACTGCGATTTACAGCGATGAAAGAACAGGCAATAACAGAAAAATTGATAAACTTCCCATTTTGATTAACTTTTCCTATTTAAGAAAAGCAGGATTCGAACCCACGGCCTTTAAGTCGTAACCAATTCCATGGCGCCGCAGATCATCGCTAAACTCTGGAAAGTATGCCGTTGCCGCAACGTTTTGCTGACGTTCTCGGAAAGATGTTCTGTTGGTTGTATATCGCGCTCGCTCCCTCACTCGCTATGCGGGCTTGGTCATCGTAAATTCATAATTATTTAGTCTTTTGCTGACTTCCAGTTGGTGCGGTAGTGTCTGTTGGGCGCGCGTGTTTCGTAATGCTTTACCTTCACACTTATAATCTTATCCAATATCGCCATTGAGCGATAAGTTATCTTTTACAGTGACATGATGATAAATAAATTTACAGCGCTTGCGAGTCGTGCGAGTCAGTAGTGATTAAAATAATATAGTGTATTTGTGAATAATGGGTGGACATTGACGTTCGCTCGCCTAAAGTTTCTTTTAATTTATATACTGTTCTAAGTGATTTTGCATAAAATGTCGTTATTTAAAAAGAAAGCGCCAAAATATAACCCTCCCCCCGCGCCGACGCCCGCGGAGGACATTGATAACCATCACAGTAACGGCTTGGACAATAACAATGGTTCACAGAAGTCGCAACTCGTGTTCCACTGTCAACAGGCACAAGGCAGCCCACTCGGCCTCATATCTGGATTTTCAAACGTGAAGGAGCTTTATCAGAAGATAGCGGAATGCTACGACTGAAACAAAGGTTCCTTCTTCAAAGTTGTCCTTATTCATCCAGCTGCACAAACAGATTTGTTTCTCAACTTTATCTAA
>JAODUI010000012.1:4120185-4132555 GCA_027563995.1 Papilio gigon
ATAATTATTTCCTTTTCACATTGATATTGATGCCCAAGGCAGTTACTGAAAATTCTGATGACAATTTTTAAGCAACATTTAATTGACACTGACATGATTCTAGCCGACCACTGAACAGGTTTGAAACATCATGTCTAATGTATTGTAAACTTTGAAGATACGTGCCATAAGTGTTTTCCAACTATGACAGTTTTCAAGGAGGCATAGAGCCCCCAAAAAAAAAAAAACTATGACAGTTAAGTATAATAATTCATAGTACTTACAGACTTTGAGACGTCGATCACTTCATCTCGAAGCTTAATATATATTACTTACAGAAAGTGTTAATATTGGTTTGTTAATTTATAAACAAATTTCACTTATTATACATCTTACAAAAATGGCTTAAATCACGTGTAAATCGGTGTTGGCACCGAGTAGTTTCAGTCACATTGGGGGCTCTTCTTCAGGGTGAGTGGGGCTGGTACTCTAGCACGTCCGCGGCCCCTCGCTCACTGACCATAGGTATTACAGTGAAATGTCTTACGAAAGTTTTAATAATTGAATTCACTTATTATAAGAAAAATGAAGTACCAAAAAAAATCTTAAGTGAAAAAATCTGCGAATATATTGAAAGTAAAATTGTATTTTTTTTTTGTATTTGTTCCCTTTCTTATTATTGTACAAAGTTAGAATACATAATAAGTGTCGACCCGCTCCAGAGGACTTAGCCTTTGTGCTCCATACGTGTATTTCTTATTCTGGGCAAGCTCCCGGCGGCGTGGAGTGAAAGATTAATCGACACAATACTCTTCTTAGTAAATCCATACAAAAAAAAAATATTCATATACAACTGGACAAATAACAAAAAAATTATCAATAACTTAATTGGTATTCAGATGCAATATTAAAAATTATCTTGAAAATCTTACAATTACATTAAAATATGTAAAATCAATTCATTTCTAAAGTGATATCAGAGATGGCGTTAAAATAAAATAACACGAAATGCGAAAACATTTTATTTTCTCACAGCTGGTTATCAAAAAAATTCGACCTGAAAAAAAGAAGAAAAACGTCAACAAATTTTATACGAACGTAGTTTTTAGTTAGCTCGCATGAACATCCCTTTGTACTTTTGTTTTGTTTTTTCATTTAAAAGTTGCATTTAAAATAAATACAAGTCGTATGTATGTAACGGCTTTGTTACGAAACTGAATAAAATACGCTGTTGTTTTCGATGGTATGTTATTGTTGTTTTGAATATTCATCTTAATTATTTTAAATTATTTTTCTTACCTTTATTGTCTCATTGTTTCTTAAAATTATGTTTTATAAGCTTTTGAAAGCTACAATGAGCTTTAAAATAGAGACCTTGAAACCTTTGTTATAATTTTCTTTAATAAGGTATCGTTTACTCAAAGTCGGTTCATTATAATTTAAAAATGGTGAACTTATTAGAAAACAATATATCTATTATTTTTGTAATTGGGCGCGCGTGCAGAGTCGGCCGCCTCGGGCACCTGTGGCGACCTCTGTTGAACCCTGCTGCCCTTTCGTTGCACCTTCGTTTGACATTGCCGTTCAAGGACATAAGTACAAGAAAAACTAACATCACATAAAGTATTACATAACTTGTACTTTATTATTTGACGCGTTAAACTTATCGTACTTGTACATCTTACTTATATTGTGAATTTTTTTTGAAGTTCTTTTTTCATTTATTTTTTTCGATAGTTTAAACCGAATGATGGATGCTTGTTAGCAGATAACTTCGAAACAGCTGTAAGGCTTTAAATAAAATTTAGCACTACTCATTATTTTTTTTAAACCGATACCGAAGTCCCAAACAAAACCATCTTATTAATATATAATATATATAATAATAGCTTTAATCACAAGTTATATAAAATAAATTATTTATAAAGATTTTTCATGTGCATTTATGTAATCTACCATTTGTACTAATAGGATAGATTAGAGGTTAATTTATACCGTACTCACTATACTGGACTATAATTATAATAATAACACAACATGGCCATCTGTATGAGCGTTCTTATCGCTATACTCGTCAGTATTCCAAGAGCGTGACATATCCAGAGCATCTGTTTTTTATAAAGAGTCAAAACGCAACCGTGTCCATATATATTCTGCAACACTCCCGCATTTTCGCTACACCGGAAATAAGGGCGTTAACATTTAAAACATTGTTATATTTTGTTTGATAAACCATAATTTCATATTATTTATTCTAAGGATCATTCGCGACTGCATTCAACAAAACAAAACACTAACGAAATAATACGACTTGCATCCAATTTCAAAGTAATAAAACTTGTGTGCTGCATTTGAAAGTTAAGTTTGTTTTACTACAAAATTTTAGCGTCAAATCTGTGTCGTAATAAAAATGCTAAAAAGACGTCTTATAATACAGGTACGGTAGGTTCGATAGAGGCAGGTCGGGGTAGCGAGGGGCGTTAACTCAACGCTGCAGTTCAACGTAGCTACCGTTTTTCATACTAGTTGAATTCAACTTATAGTTGCATAGACTACTAAAGTCCTGCGTATAGTCGAATTGAATAGAAATGAAAAACTTTATTCAGACTTATAGTGATAAATGTAATTTATTGTCTATGGAAATATTTTCAAATGTATCTATGTTTAAATTGATACAAACACGAATATGTTTAATAAATATCTGATTAAAACATTACAAAAGTAAAATTCTTTTAACAGATTTGACAAAATTTCTCATTTTTATTATTCGGTTATAATTATTAAGGAGTCACAGATCGTCATATGTTTTTTCGCCGCCATTCTTCGGGTCACCCATCTAGAAAGAACAACGAATTGACGTAATTAATTAGTTGACAAAATAACTATTTGATCAACATATTGAAGAAAGTAATTTATGGTTAGTTTCGTTTAACTACAAAACCGTCCCATCTCTAGTGGGGGTTGTATAGAAGCAATTAGCCGGCGTGTTTAGAGGCGGGCCGGCGCTAGCAGTGACCGCCCGGCTTTGCTCCGCAGTAATTAACCGCAACTTCATCACTGTACCCGGTGTGTGCCTGATCCGGAATGTACTGCACGTAATTAAAACGTTTTGCTTACTCTCATGTTTATAAGATCGCTGCGTACCATATTCGTGTTTCCCCGCGAATTCATATATCTGTTGTATAGAGAGCAGTTCATTAACAAGCTGAAATACTGCGAAACTGTATATGAAATACTATATTGCAAATCCCCCCCGTCCCCGTTTTTCAATTGTTTTAAAGGTACAAATAATATTATTTTTGTTTTTTACTTTGTACACCTTACATAAATTTGTTTGAAAGTTAGATATTAAATTATTTCAATTTAACGACATTAGAAATGATCTTGTGGATCAAGACCTAGTGGTCTTAGTAGTCGGTTGAAGTTTATGTATCAAGAGCGTGAAATCCGAGCGCACGGCGACACCGCCCACGCCGCGCCGATACCAAGTTATAACGTCGCTCACTGCGGCACTGAATCACTAATCAATGTAAATATATACAGTACGACGTAGACCCTTCAGCGTCGCTTGTCAACATGTACCTTTACCGTTATGCTTTATGTTGGTCTGCCGATAAAATAGTCTCTAGCGGCGACCCAGGAGACCAGTTTACACCGACAAATATGACGCGAGGGCACAGTACACACATTACTAGCTGCAGAAATTTGATCTTACTAATATAATAAATGCGAAAGGTTGTATGTTTTTTTGGGTTAGAAAGAAAATTTACTAAGTAGAGTTAAGTCAAACTTAAAATTTCTGATTATATTTTTTGATCTTGCAAAAGTATTCATTAAAAAAAATAAGAATAATTGTACATATTATTCACTAAGGCTTCATAAACTTTAGAAATGTTCCCATTAATCATTTGACTTTCTAATTTATGTCTTGAGACGTTCAAACTAAATTTGTTTTATGAAGACGTGAGTTGCGTTTGAAACAATGTCTACAAAAACTAAGAAGTATCGACTCTAAGATGTAACTTTTTATGTGCGCTCCGAGTGTAAATATCCATTAGTGCGGCCGCGTAATGGCTGCAACACATTACGTTGAGGTCGTGTTATCGTGTTATACTCGGGAGTATCCAGTATCTATTGGTTAAGTAACAGAATTCCACAAGCTCGGCTACTCAGGCGCGAACAAACGGAGAATACCCGGCGACCAGTTCCCGCCGAAATGGGCTCTAATAAGTAAATTATATTCAATTTCTCGGGCTCAAATTGAATCCTTACTAAGTTCAACAGAGAAATTGCTTATGAAATTTCAATTATTTCGGGGACCTCGCTCCATAAAACTTATATATTAGACCTTTCATGAATATAGGTGCAGCCTAACTTATCTACACAAATTTTAATTAATATTATTGTTATTTATTACTTATATTACCCTTTTAATGACACTTAAAACAACGCCCTATTTACATTCTTGCTGTCACAAATTTTACATCTCATTTATTCCGTTTATAATATATATAACTGTGTATATTATGTAAATAGATATATGTGTCTCACATATTATGGACATAAAGTCAAGAAAGAACGCATGACTTTTGACATTCTACGAATTAACTGTTAATTCCCCGCTTACATTAAAAAAAAACATGTTTAACTAATTTTAATTTACTACAATCACCAATTTTTTTCTTTATAAAACCATAAAATGTCAATTTTAATTTCATTTCGTCTCAACTCTATACAAGTTGCAAAAATGAGTATCAATATCGCGACTGTCGCAAGGCTAAAGCAATGTACCAGCTAACTCAAACAGAAGATAAGGTTAAAAGTATCCTTTCTTGTTAGAACAATCAAGATAAGAGTATTTGCTTCAAAGATAGCCGAACACATAGACAGATAGACAATGGTTGACATAATGCAGGAAAGAGACGGCAGACATGAAAGTGGTCGACGCTCAATCAATTACAACGCGTGTTGTTTAGAACCGGGGCAACGAACTAAGTGAAAGTTTCTTATTCAATGAATACAATACAATCCATGTAATACGTATTTATCAGTTTCTCTGTTTTCTGTATGGTATAAGGAAGGTTGTTAAGTGTAAAAATGTGTGTTGTTTAAAGTTTCTATTTATTATTTTTTTTAATTGTTCCAAGTAAAAAAATATGCAAACAATTTTCTATCGTATGTGCAAAGATATTCTTACTGTACAAATGTTTATCTTAATACAAACAAATATTCCGTTCGTTTGTTATCTTCATATAGACACAATACCGCAATGTTATGTGAAGACGACAGTTTCTGATCGTAATCGAAAGATGTCGCAGTAATCTGAACCGGTTTGGGAGGTGATCATCGCTATCGGAACAAATTCTCGTTACCATGCATTCGTGTATTTTGTGCATGTTACTTCATTGCAGCTCAGTTTGCTCATGCTAATAAGGCTATCTGATTACAGAGCCGGGGTTATTTTAAGAGCGCCAAGCATTTATTTTAATTTGAGGTTAATTGGTACAGTGTTGTTATTTTTGTTTTATTGTGCTGAGTTCGTTTCTGGCCAGTTATTGTGCATATTGTTATGTAGCTGTCTGTCTACTTTTGTTAGCAATTTTTCTTGAATGTGACATTATTGAACATTTACAAATAAGTATTGGTCTGAATAAAAATGACAAGCAACTTTAAAAAGAAATTATAATTACGCAGTGGTCATCGCGACCGCGTTCATTATCATTGCGGTAAGCAGTTCGCACGCTATGTGCGCGGTATTTATTAAAAAATTATATCGGGATTTCGGGATTCCGGAATTTAAAGGTGAGGTGATCTGTGAAATTAATGACGATAAATTGAAAGAGTTAAAATGTATGCTTCTTTTATAATCCTGTCTCTTTACTAACTTTAGCAAAAATACCGATGTATTGATTGCTTTTTAAAAAATCAGCCGGTAGATGGCGTTACTGATGTCACTTCGTGTATCCCTTCAATAAATTTCTTTCAACTTTTGATAACATATAAACAAGAATGTAATTAAAAAAAACAAAACCGTACTTGAAAACTGTTTAAGTAAAATAACAGTTATACAAGTTTACATTGGGGTTGGGCGCGCGGCGGCGTGCGTCTGTGCCGATTATATTCGCAGCGTCTGCGCTATAAAAAGACCGCGTGCGTCTAACGCGGCGTCTACGCCACGCGGTCGACGCACAACGAACTTTTATAATTCATAAAACTCTAAAGCTAAACTTTCGAAATAAACCTATAACATTTTAGATACATTCCTATCCCCAGATTAACTACTTTATCAAAAAAAAGATGAGATTCGTCTCTGATCTCATCTTTATATGACTTCTATGAGTATGAGTTATTATACAGAAATGTGGTGATAATTAATCTTAACAACGCCGCGTTGTGCGAAGCTAATAGAAGTTCAGCCGCGTGAAATTACAAAAAACTTTATGTAGAAGTGACATATATGGTAATCCAAACTGTAGTCTACCTTCCAACTTTCAACCAAATTCACTCAACCATTCGGTTCATACAAAATAATAAAGATCTATTCAAAATTTCGCATTTCCTCTCGAAATATTAAAGGAAGGTGTGTATCGTTCTTAACGACATTATTTTGTTTTCTATTGGCAGCGTCATATGACAATGTTACAACATTTCAATACTGAATTATTTAAAGACTTAAATACGTTTTTTTTTTTCGAAACAATGCATTACATGTTACGGTTAAAACAGCTACAGTTATCCTCCGTTATTTCAATTGCGTTCTAAAATAGATTGGAATTTTATCCAAATGCGTTACAACGCGTAGGGAATAAGTAATTTACGCTGCAGAAAATAACATTGCTCACTTTACATTCATTTATTTGCTCTATAAGAATCATCATCAACATCATATCAGTCACATGTTGCCCACTGCTGGGCATAGGTTTCCCACAAAGATCGCCACGACGATCGATCCTCGGCCGCCCCCATCCAGGATATTCCCGCAAACTTGACTACACCATCAGTCTATCTTGCGAGAGGCCTACTCACGCTGCGTCGACCTGTCCCGTGGCTGCCATTCCAGGACTTTCTCTCTCTCTCTCTCTCTCTCTCTCTCAATAAGAATACTTTTAATAAAATGTATTGAATGGAATCATCTATTCTGATACCAAATTATTAAATATCTACGTTTATTTTTGTTACAGTTGTGTTTGCAAACTGCACGAAACGACAGACCCGTTGACGTCATACGTAAGTACTAATTTAAACTTCAAGGATTCATACATTTTTTTTTATAATTACCATTAATAGAGAATCTTGTATCCCACCAATCCATTTATTAGAAAACTAACACAAAAGTCTGATAGCAAGCACTCCGATTGTAATAACAAAGAAGATTTTAGAGCAAACTCCTCGATGTTCCGAGTAAATCTATTCACCGAATAATCTAGAACGTATTTAGTATACGAAATAATATTCAGTGCAAACCAGAGCGCCGGTCTTCGGTCGGAGCATAAATTCACTGCTTCGCACTCAATTCTATTTCTAGAAACATTTACCTCCGCAACAGTTCAGTAGATGCGTTAAACGTTACTCGTAAGTACAAATTACGTGTTTTAGTATTTGTCTTTCCGGTTGTTTGAAATAACAAGAAAAGATTTTTTAAAAACGTTTGCCGTACCTTATTTTGTTGGTCTTTTAAAAGTACGTAAGTACAAAACAGTATAAAACGATCATTCAATTAAACTGTCCATAAATGATGAGTTTCTATAAATACGTTTAGAAACATCTGCCTTAAATAAATAACTACGTACATCGCGATGTTGTTTTGACTTAGATGGATTGCTTGATTGCAGGTTAAGTTCATTAACCATACGACATTGCTACTTAGAGGAGAACGGGCTGTTTTATCTATACCCAAGTTAGAGATCATTAAAATATATAAATAAAATATTCTCTTTATATCAAGCTAATTATCAACTACTAGTATTTTGTCGATTTTAATTTAATTTAGTTTGAATTTAAAAATAAAACCCATCAAAATATTTCATTTATTATTTGTTAACAGCAAGATCGCTTTAAAGTTTATAAAGTACAGTAAAACTTTCGAAAAACAACAATTATATCCATAAAATAAAATTTACATGAGATACTTAAAGTTGTAAAATTTAATTTTGCGATCGATAAACAACTTTCAATCACTATAAAGTAAAATTTTTAAGGAAACATTCACCGTAAAGTTGAAGCATGTATAAACTTTCTGTTTCTCGGAGTTGCAAATCACTGGCTGTTGCCACAATTTTATCAAAAGAATAAGTTAACGGGACTGTATGTACGGGGAGAAATGCGCTCAGCGTTTTATCGCAAATTACACACGAGCTAGGAACGCGATCGCGGACACAGCTTTGAATTCTAAACGAAGCAGACTTGCGCACCGACACGCCACCTAACAACGTTTAAACAAGATCTTAAGGCTGTATTCACACAAACTCAAATTTTCAAGCAAGAATTTGCGCACACATCACTGGTCTCCATCTTTTCAGAAATTCTTCGTCGATATCATTCTTTCGTTCAATTGTTTTCATTCATTGATGAACGCAACATGGTGCTTGTTGTACTGAAAGGTGTCCAACACGATCTAGACACATGTGAACGCACCTTTAGGTTCTAACGTTTAGTGCGTGTGCCTCGAGCCAGCCGTAAATGGTTGGTAAGTATTAGCGAAAGCAATCAATAATGTTACGCCGATGAAGGCGTGTTGCTCACTGCCCGCTGCCAACGTGGACGGGAATAGCAACAACAATGAATTACTGTGCGGTTGTCGTGCATCGCTCTAATGAGAAATAAGAGTCTAACAACGTTCATCCGCCACCACATCCCGGCTCACTTCGTTCTTTTTTATTGTAACAAACAAATGCTATCTGGAAATCGGTTTATTATAGGAATACGGTTAGACATCAAAAAAGATGTAACAGTGTTAAATGTCCAAACTACTGATAAGAAAGTGCAGAACAATATATATCTAGCCATAGACAAATCTTATTTGTGAATAGAAAATCATAAAGCCAACATAAAGGATTGTCTATTGTTAAAATCTAATTATGCTCCTGACATGTTTTTGTGAACAAACCCCCAAAAAAAGATAGACTGCAACAAATCGTGTGCAGTATAAACAGGATTACACGCAATAATTCGATATAAGGAGACATAATCAGTTACCATTTACAAACTGACAAACAGGTAATGTAAATTGATTGCCACATCTTTCAGTCATTGTATTCTAATGAAGTGATACATATAAAATGTAAATTTATACCAACGACTCATAGCCCGCTCCACAAATTTATAGTGAACAGGGTGGGGCATTTAACTTAGTGCTAGTTTCACATGAGGACAGCAGCTAATGCAGAACAGTAGGACAGTACAGTATTGCTATTGTTCGAAAGCACACTGTTAAAACACACAATAGCAGTACTGATCTGTGTTACTATTCTGACTCAATGTGTTACCCTCGTGTGAAATTAGCATTAGTGCTTGGGGCAAGACAGTGCGTGTCCCGCGCGGCGCGGTGGCCGGCGCCGGCTGGCCGCCCCCATGACTCATGGGGTTCTCCGCTCCTCGCATTTGCACTACGTTCCCCTTTCACTTTATACTCCTCTATTTTAACCCCCATAATTAATCCCCCTTCGTTCCGAAGTCTCCGTACGCCGAGCAAAGCATGACAACTAACGAAAATTATAAAACCAAAATGCTACTAGTTAACAAACGTATTACTTTCTACTTCTGAAATGGTTCGAAATCCACATTACACAATTTGTTTGTTACACTTTTTTGAATGTAAGTAGTTACATATGTTTTAAAACTTAAATACTACGGCAAATGGGAACTCTACTAATTTTAAGCAATGTATCATGTTTGGAATACTCTAAGTATCAATTGAAATTATTACTTAAAATATTGTCATTTTACATCAATTAAAAACAATTGTTCGTTGCCTGTCAAAGTGAATAGTAAATTTTATTCTATAGTTATATGTAATGAAAAATCAATAACACGCGACAAGCCGACCATCTGTCGCATTCGTAATGTATCTCTTTATCAACCAATTCTATTTGGACTTTACAATGGAAGGGGCTTATTCCATTAATTATTTTTCTAAAAGCTTTTATCTCTGATGTTAAACTAACATGTCATCTTTCAAATTCAAGTGCATTCAATTCATCGCATCGTATTAATTTAGAAAATGTTAAGTATATATTGTTTTATAATAAGAAAATAATTATAAAAGATAGTTTCAACCATTTTTATAAAAAAAAAATCAGCTGATTTCTTTTTCTTCACGAAGCGAGCATATTTCTTTCTCAAAGGCCCACAGCGCATCGGCGGCTCTAGTGTTGCGGATGTTGATAGGCGTCAACGAAAACGTAGGCGATCTCGACGCTCTTTTACCCCCTTCTCTTATAAAAAAAGAAAAAGTATGTTTGCGTTCATGTCAAAGATGCCTTTTTGTTTAAAGATGATAAAGTGTATGGTTTTTATGTAAGTATGAATACGAAGCAGGGAACTGTCATGTGCAGGTTGTCGGCTTGGCAGACCTTCATACAACTCACGCGGTTTAGATTCTGCTATGGTACTACTTTATGCGGATTTGGTGCCTTCATATAAAAATGTATATTTATTCTATAATAATTTATGTTAATAATTGTAATCGACACGTGATATCATAATTTTGTTTTAATGATAATTATCGTTTTAAATATGTATTGTCGAGTGAAACAATAAGTATCTTTGTTCCCTCAGGAGAAGTGATTCCAGTGTTATGAAACGTAAATACAACATATTGTTTATCGCAAGTGGGTTTGGAAAGTTACGAAAAACAATTTTCCTTACCGTGATATTTCCTTAGAGATGCAAAGCAATTTTCTGCAAGAGATAACCTTTCTAAGCGGGCCTTCTAATGTATAATATTTTTACAAAATATTGATATTGAACTTTGTATTAGAAAAGTGAATTTAGCGCGCGTTCATAAACTTTTATTGAACGAATATTATTATATTTTTATATGTTCTTATTAAATTCATATAACGCTGTTCAACTGTCGTACAAACAATTTGCTACACTGGCGTATTAAGAAATCTTTTTTTTTTTAATTTGCAATGTTGAAACAAAACACTTTCGGCATAAATCTATTTTATTCTTAGCTGTCGAAACGTGCAGATATTTTAATAGTCACTGTAAAAAAAAACTCGTCTGCTCGAAACATTTACGTTTCAATATAATAGCAATAGGAAAATATATTTTTTTAACTAACATAGAACATCTGGCTTAATAAAAATCCAATAGCTACGTTTAAAGTTTTTAGCTGCGTTCTGTCCATTTATTTAGGAGCTGTAAATTTGTGCGAACAGTTGAAATGGTTAAATCAAGCTTTTAAGAGAACAAAACAGATAAAAGTGTCCCTGTGAAATAGTTATAGTGAGATATGGACGGCCACTAAACATGTTAGCGATGTAATAAAGAAACGGTGAACTGCGGGAACAAGAGCGTTTGTTGTCTGCATTGTACACCATGGTGGGTAATTGACTAAGGTAGCACTTTTATCCGATATTCGTCAACTTTTAAGTGACAAGAATCAAACTGGATTGCTGTCTTTGAGTCCGGAAATCATTACTTTTATATTGTACTACTAAGTATGACTGAACACTTTTCCTTTTAAAAATAGAGATAAAATATTTTTTTTAATTCCTGTTATCCAATATCTATGCTAATTGTACTTGAATTAAAAATAAATAATGAAATTATTCATAAACGATGCTAAACTTTTTAATGAATTTGGTTTTAATAAAATAAAATAATACTAAATGAAAAAAGTGAATTTTCGAAATAAAGTTTGCTATAATAGCCTTCATTTTATGCATTCCCCAACTTTAATCTGCCAATAATTTTATCATAATTATAAAGAGAGGCCTGTTATCTTTGTTAAATGTCTTTTATTACATTTTAAATGGCTTTAATGCATAAATCCAGCGCGCCCTCGAGTAGCAGCAGAGTAAAGGATAAAGACCTATAAATTAATGAGAACACCTAATCTCAAGGGCGAGGGTTACTATCCCCTTTGTACAAATGTTTTAATTGTCTATAGCCTGATGTGTGTAAGGCATGTCGTATTTTAAACATGAAAATAGTATTATTAATTTAAAAGTAAATCTTTTTTTTTATTAAAAAAAAAAAGAACGAAATGTATTTATGGTCATCACTGCTGGAGATAGACCTTTCACAATGCTTTACACGGTATGCGGTACTCCGAATTCCGCATTCAAACTAAATTATTTTTAAAATATTAAAACTTTCGTGAGACATTTCACTATACTACTTATAAAACGGCTTAACTCACGTGTAAATCGGTGTCAGTACC
>JAODUI010000012.1:4140574-4208750 GCA_027563995.1 Papilio gigon
AAGATGGATGTAGTCGAACAATCTGCACCGGCCAGCGTTGTTGTCTGAGCCCTAGTCATCCCCAAACTAAAATAGGTGTCCTCCCTTCAGTGCGATATTGTTACTAAAACTGTACCGGCGGCGGGTGCATATTAATTTAAACATACGTATCAGAACACTAAACGAATGACTGCAATTATATCGAATGAGTCAGCCTACAATAGGAGCTATTCTTAAGCGGAACAAAAAGTACCGGCGTAAGATGATACAGAATGGCTTAATTTGCAACATTGAACAGAATTGAAAAGACTGTGCTGAACAAAACTTACTCATTACATTTATTAAAAAAATATATATATTTTGCAATCTTAGTTACTTGAAAATGTTTTTGCAGGCCGCGGCACATACTTAACTGTTCTAAAGTGTTTACTATAGTTGTCGTGAACAATTCGCAAAACGTCATTTTTCATTTGAATATTTGGCCTCGATTCCATAGCTCGCCTACTTTTTCAATTGTAATCGTTGTACAAAAGCAATGTAATGCTTAATGGTTGCGGAGAGCAGGCGTGCAATTCACAATACACTTGTGCCGAGACAAGTTGGTTAGAGTTCGCCGGCTTCGAGTTATATTGTTCCCGAGGGAGCGGAGCAAATAGGAAACAAGCAAAAACAATAAAAATAGTTCCAAGCATCCGTCGGCTGGGGACAAATTCCGACCAAATTACGTGAGGAAATTAGACATTCCGGGACATCGTTGCTGGAATAATTGAGCCGCCAGCTCGTTTGTAAATGAACAGCGCGCCTCGGCGGCCAGCGCGGCGCTCGGTGCGCGGCGACCCGCACCCTGCCGATGCCAACGATACCCGCCGCTGGCCCACAATTGACTTATGCATCGATTGTTGAATTTCGCCTCTTTATTCTTACATGTTGTGCCATAAATCACGGCAATAATACTGAACCTCCAGTGTTCATTCAACTACAACGTAGGCAGTCTTTGAAGAGATTTGAAAATACAGTATATTGCTTATTAAAAGATTACACTTTCATCTTGATCACCATAGGCGTATACTACCCGTTTTACTGTCTGACAAATTATTCACGAGAACTTTGAACGCATAAAATACTTTCCATATGAAGAAATACCAGAGGCATCATGAGATAATTTCCTGTAGGAGAGCTGTGTAGGAAATAATGGCGTAATGGCCGAGCTAGGCATGCGGGCTGACGATCTGAGTGCGGTATTCCGCACGCGCGCCCTCTACTGTGTGGACTGTGAACGACACTCGTATCTACTGGCCTAAATGAAGATAACGTACTCCATATATTAACTTGAACTAATATACTTATACATACCAATGGCTCACGTAGTATTTTCTTTATTTTGTTTTTTTTTTAGTTATCATTTCAATTATATACATAATGTCAGATTTTGGTAGAGTACCTGTTGTTATACAATCTGCCAGCTCGTTTGCATTTTACGTCAAAAAGTTTTGCCCAATTTTTTTCATTCCTTTGAACTAACCAACGTCATTAAAGTTATAATATCGTGAAGGCTTCTAGTTTTTTTTTAAATCATATTAAACTAAGACTAAAATAAACTAAATAAATAAAAATACATTTACAAAACTTTTAACGAGCGATACCGCTAAATATCATAACAACGAAGAAAAAAAGCCTAATTTTTTAATTTTCCCCCGAACCGAACACTTGACACGGCCTCAATTTCACTAATTAGTTCATATTTTAGTTGCTTAATGCTGATATTGAATAATTTTCATGATTTTGTAGACAGAGGCAACGTTATGCTCTTTTTAGTAGAAAACTGAAATAACAAATGTAGCAATGAATAATACTTCACTCGACGAAGCCATTCCATAGAGAACGTTCACAGCGCTATAAAAAGATATCGTTTCAAATAAAAGCTAATATAACAAAATAGGCGTCGATTGGTACGTGCGGATTCCAACTTCGTTCTCGCCAAGCTTCTCATCTCTGGGCAATATTTCATGATTTTTCCGCAGCCGGCGGAGCGAGCCCGCGACGCATGATCACCCATAATGAAAACTATCCCATAGTCTCGGCTGCGCTCCCGCCACATCAATAACAATCCACGCAGATCCTTCCTAGTCCGCAAAAGCCATCCGCCTTTGTCCCCAACTTTAGCTAGGATATATCCTTTATAAGGATTACATCCTTGAAACAACGGGCAGAATGTTAATTGCGTTTCGGCATGTGTCATAAAATTGTATTGTGATGCGTTCTCAAAAAATTGACCAGTTTTAGTATTACGGAGACATTAAGGAAACAGAAATCAGTCGTATTGTAGTTAGCTAATAAGAACTGTCATTAGTGTTTTTTTTTTAATAAAACATTATCAGATTTTTGTAACTAATATTTCTTTTACCGTTCCAAATAAGGTCTAGTATTGTGCTACGATATGGTTTACGACAGTAGTCGAATGACTGAATTTAAACTCTTGACTACGTGATCGGAAATCAGTACTCTAAGCCTAGGCAGTTTGCACTTCTTTTTCTATTTGAGGAAAAGTTCTCATTTCATTATTTCTATGTGGATTTCAAACTTACTCGACTATTGACTTTCTATAAATAGAAGTAACCTCCACTCAACTCATATAAAAGTTGTCGTTCACAATATTCTCTGATAAATGTTCTAAAACTAGCTCTCAAGTGGGAGCTGTGTTACAGATGAAACAGGTTTCACTCAGTGGGTAGTCTCATTCAAACGGTCAGAAATACGAACATTACATCGTATTACGCGGAGACCGCGCCTCACGCGCCCCGGTCACGACTTACTCCAAATCTGAAGTTGATTACAAAAAACTCGATCGACGCGGTTTTATGTTGCTCACAAGAACGAATCCATCAACTCACTACACCTAAAACGAACCTATAATATCATGTGTAATTTATTCGATCAATTTATATCAAGTAAAAAACTTTTGTAAAGAACCGATACGCAACCGTAACTACATGTGGTAGTGAAAGATATATTTCTGTACATCTGATAGTATTACTAATGCTATAACATATAGGCATGTGGCTTGTTCATTATGTGCAAGTTCATTAAGGTAAATGCCTGAGGTTTGCATGTCATTAGGTACGCGTTGAGATGCGTATGTCATATTTCATTTGTTTATTTATACCCTCGAACCTTCTAGACTGTTCTAACTCAATATATTTGATTTAAAAATCAGTCTGTATTATTATAATCTAACGTATCTTCATTTGTTTACTGAAAAAAATGTTCGCTACAAACCTGCCTATCTAATATTTCCCCGTCGATGCTTTTAAATTTTCATCCCGAGAATTATATTATTCATAGGCGCCGGCCGACAACACAGAGGGCGCTGCGGGAACAGGACCCTCGCGTACCGCGAGGCCTGTGCGATGTGATAACTCGTGCATTCCCATTATTCGTCATTACAGACAGTCATAGTCCAGTAACCAACGTATGCCTACTCTTATACCTTTTATATGATTAAAAACCCTTTTGAAATATTCGAAAGATCAATAGCAGTTTCAGTTGGCTTAAAGGTTTGTTTATAGGAATTATAACGTGTTTTGTTTTTGTTTCGTCTCGGAATCGAACTCGTGACTAGTAAAGTACGTAACAGTACCATAACCGGCAGGCGACAACGTCGGCGCAATAAAAACTCTGCACGTAATGTAATTAGTTCATTACTTAGTCTCCCGGCTCTACATTTCTCTCTGCGTAGATTTATGTCAAGATTCTTTCAATGTTTCCACACAGCAGTAAAAGCACAATTACGTTTTGTTTTCCCTTCTTAAATAAGTGAAAATATCGTCGGAGTGAAAGCCGCCAAAAATAAACAAATCACGCTAAATGTTTCATTCGCGAAACGGGAATTACTTCTTACCAAGTTCCTCTCTTAGGCATTGTTACTTTAGTCTTCCGAAGCGAGTCGTGCGGTTGAAATCGTCGAACCTTGAGCCGTATTCCGATTTAACAAATCGAAAGAAAAAGTAATCGCAAAAAGTAATTTACAACTTGTGCCGTTTTTGCTTCATGTTTTTTTTTCTCAAACAACAAATTAATAATCTAATGTTTTTGTAATCGATCTAGGAGCAATTGCTCTTACAGTTATTTTATTGGCATTGTATAAGCGGGGTGTGGCGAATGCGCTCACTTAATTGAGTAATCTTATCGTTTTTTTACTGCTTTATAATAAATGTAATTCCGATTGAACTGCAACGATGGCAACTGATGCATAAATTGACTTACCGAGGAAAAAATGTCTACTTTCTACACTTTACTTTGTATTATACTGTATTTTATATTGACACTATAACCTATATAAAAGCATCGGCTTTATGTTTGTTTCGTGTGAGGAGACAAGCAGTAGCCCGGGGCGTTAGGCGCCTCGTCAGCCGCCACTCAGAGCTAGCGCGAGCGTCAGGCGTCAGGCGGCGGAGCATACAGAGTGCGGCACTCGGAAACCGGACTCATCGTTGACAGCCAATTAGCCTTATGCCCCCGTTCCCCCATGCCCCCGTACACGACATCTTACCACCCTCTAACCCGCACTTTAACACCTATTTATCTTTATTCGACAGGACACTCAAACCCTTTAAACGTACGCTCAAGACATAACTAATTTTGAAAAGTTATCAGTTAATATGAGAACCTGTTTCTACATCTAAGAAGGCTAGTGTTTGTCACTACTTTAAAGGCGCACCGTTTACAGTGAACTCATAGTAAAATGTTCTTCAAGTGTACATGTTAATTAATAGCTTTCAATTGTTACTTCGAACAAGCATTTAACACCAGATATAATATGCGAAGATATTTCATTGTAAAACAAAAATGTCAGCGTGAAGTTCAAAACAGTTATTTATTTTTTGGTTAAAATTATATAACATCTGATATACTAGTAATTTTGACGTCAACCTATGTCTGTTTTATGCCCATTGCGATATCAAAATGCTGACACATAGGCAAGCAAGCGCACGGCCATGTCCGCGACACATTAACAAAAGATGGGAGGATAACGTTTGTTAAAATAAATTATCCGCAGTCAACGGAGACGGGTCGTTAAATTTTTCAACAGACTGGATATCAATAGATCGTAAATTAGGTGTTCATATTTTAGATTTTACGACGTTCAGCTCAAATTCGCTAAACGCAAGATCGTTAAATATAATACAGCAATTTTACACTTCGATAAAATTTTGATTTAAACTAGATACTATAGCAATTTTGGGACCTTGAAAATTTAACCTACAATACAGATAAAACATGGAAAACAAGAAAATGTGAAACTTAACACAAGACTTCCTTGCTATTGAAATTACTATTTGAAGTCATCGTGTATAAGTAACCTCTTTTTCTAGTTTACAAGAGTTTTGAAGACAATGTTGGCTGAGAATTAACTTTGGAAAATTGCGATCGGGGAATGAGTTAGCAATCTACTATTGATTGTCAAGGTTATTTGCTATTCTGGGAATCAGTTAGCGTCGCTCGTGAGTCAGTTAGTCCGGCTCGTGATTCATGGTCTTCGCATCGTTCTTAATTGTTTGTCCATAACTCACCAACTTAGCGATTTCTACACAAATATTAACAGACTTCTTGCATTGTAACACATAGCTGTATTACGTAGCGTGTCAAAATAACAATTGCAAGCTAAATTAGAAGTTATTTAACACTAATTAAACGGCTTACGCGTGTAGTTCGTTCTAGGCACCGACTAGTTATAGACCCATCAAGCATAACCGTATAGAACATCAAAGTATTGTATGTTAGCAGAAAATCCAATCCATTGTCTTCGATAAAATATCGTTTCAAAATGTCATAGAATTGAAACACGTCAAGGAAACATCTCAACTTGGTGTGTTACTTCAATCGTCTTTAGCCGGATTTGACCTCGCGGTTGACATTCAATGCAGTCGCAATAAGTGTTATGCAAACGTATGATGCAAAGTGACTGGTAGCGTCTTCTCAACACCGAGTACAGTCGTGCGCCAAAACTTTAAACAACACCTAGCCCACGTAATAAGTTGCCTCAGATTAACTACACGACAAGAAAGCCTTGTACGTTCGCAAATAAGCAACAAGCTTTGTTTTATCTAAACTGGTTCTCCCTGTTTCGACTTGCTGAAACTAATCGAGCTCAATTAAGACCTTGTAAACAGAGACCTTAGTACGAACCACTGGCTAAGAAATAATTATATGTTTCTTAACTAAATAGACCGTTATGAAATATCTAGCTTATATTCACGGGATCAAAGACTTTTCTTTTCGTGTAGCTTTTGTTATTAATGGTATAATAAATATTAAAGTAATTTAATTCAAACATTCAATAAGAAAAGCTACAAATAAAGTGAAATTAAACGAATCCATTAGGGTTGAGTGGGCGATTAATGGTGGAGAAAAATAATAGTTCTCTGAGTGATCGCGACATTACAGATATCGTATGAAAAAGAATCTGTACATTGAGTAATGGCGCGGACTGCGGGGGCCGGCGGCCGGCCAGCGCGGCGGTCGGCGTAACAAATAGTGATGTCCCGCGGGACCGACCGCCCGCGCCTCGCAAAACCTACGGACGATCATTAATTTAACACATACTTTTTTCCACGTCCAACTCACGATATTGTTGAGATGTAATTTTGGCGCTTTATTGTAGCTCTAAGTAATATTAAATGTTCTTAGATTTTAATATCCATAGTAAATAGGACTATTGGTAGCAGACAATTCACTATTATAGCGAATACAGTTGGCTGGTTGCTTCTTTATCATATTATACTATACAAAATATGTTTAGCATGAATTCTTTTATTGCATATATTAAAAAGGAGATTGTATGCCGTACTTTGTATTAATTCAAAACAAAATACTTCAAAATAACTGTAGACAATCGTCTCAATATGGAACTGTATTCTACTTCTCTAAAACGTTTACTTTGATTGTGCATTCAGATACTAAATACCCGAAGTTATAAATTAAAGACAGAACACGCTAGAGAAGTCACAAATTGATTTTCACGTAGGTTGTTATTAAATTACGTATTTTAAGAACGCTTTTAAATTATACTTAAAAGATTATGAGCTAAAAATTAGCGGTTTTTTGTGTATGAAAAGATTTCATTGTATAGCTTTGTTGTCATCACTGCGTTATTGCTAAATGTGCCGGACAAGAACTGGGGTGTTTTATGACAAGAAAGTGTCAAAGAACAATGAAACAAAATGCACACAATTTCTTACTCTGTTCCGTGGTTTCTCAGCTTTATAACGTTTACGTATAATATATCACACAAAATTCCTTTTGCCATTGTAAAAAGAAACAGTAATTTCAACTTTTAAAGGGAATTTATACCAAAATACTAATACAAATAAAGAATATTAAAGTAAATTCATACGATCAAAAGAGATTTAGATTTTAATTAATGTTTGTTATATTTTTATAACCCAATATATTTAAAGCGGCCTCAGCTCGTTTCTGGCTCAAGTTAAACAAATGTCACATAAATAAACCTGGCCGGCGACCGACGGTTCTTTGAAAAACATCCACTTATGAATAACAAGCACTCAAAGCACAAACATACGCGCATACTATACACGTATGTGTTAGCTATCGCATAATGAGTGGTCCGTTATACACTCATAAACATTATAATATATTCTGTGAGCATTTCTTACGCGTGTGGCTCCGGCCCTCCGGCTCTCGGCAAGTGGCACACTGCCACCGACTTGTGATAATTTGATAAAGTAACACGCTAAACGATCTATTTCTCACCATCACCGCAAACGTACAAAAAGTTTCTAAGCCTTCACCTCGTTCCGTCTTTAGCTTCTAACTCTTTACATTGTAATGATAAACTTCGGTAGTAAGATTTTTACATAGTTTTGGTCGAATGACGTTCAGATAAAATCAATCTTTTTGATGATCATAAAAACATTTTTGCTTCTGAAACCTTCAGATGAAGCCAAGATGCTGTTTAAGTTTACTGACATTTGTTTCTTAAATAACATAGAAAATTTGATGTATTACTTATTAGAAAACTTAGAGGTCTGCATGGCTATATGGCGACGATACCCATTTAAAAAAATAAAAAGAAAACATTTCCCCAATTTACTGTTTGGGATATAAAATAATATTGTATGTGTATTGTATCAAATAACAAAATGTTCATTACTGTTTTAAAAGCTTAATATATTTTTATATCTTTGGGCAGCATTTACACAGAATTCCATCATCGATTTTAAGTCGATAGTCTTTTAAAGTATTGCATCACGTACAATGAACCTCGCTAAGGGACTAATCGTGCGAAAATATGTGATACACCGAACAATATGAAAGGCAAAATACACGGAGTAACAAGAGATCGAAGGCTCCTCGGAAATATCTTTTGCTTACGTTCTCAGTATCAACGTGTCATTTGATCGCTTACTATACCGCAGTTGTTTTCCTTTAGTGTAATTACATTATTAAATAAATTAAGCAGTATGTTTATCAATTACTCTATTAAGGTCTACTTTGGCTGTCTATTTTGGTTTTAGTTAAATCAACTTTATTATCTAGTAAAGAATGAAGACGAAAGGCATAACGTAAATTTTTCCCTCATAATAAATGCCATCTCAATCCGTATGAATTTTAAACAGCCAACAATCATCCAAGCCTGTCTAGGTATATTGATACTCTCGGTATTGTTCCCACTGCGGAATATCCCCCTTTTTTGTGTCGTTTGATTGATGACTTTTCTTACAGCGTGACGCTCTCGGACGCTTATCTTCAGATCCACATAAAAGACAATTACACGTTACATCATTCGTCTCCATGGTTTCGATTTTATTTAAGCATCTCAGTATCTGACAAATATTTTTTATACTATCTGAGACATTTAAAATGTTTTGGGCACGATGAGCATAGAAAGATAGTCAAATGAAAGGGACCTGTTATTTAATCCTTCGTTGATAAAGATCTAAGGTAAAAAAACTATCAATTATTTCTTATTGACTGTTTATATATCTAGTTCAAATTTTTGGGAATAATTTAATTCTTAGAACACTGAACTGAACATAACCAAATAAAGTCTATAATCCGATACCTGAGTCCACCCCAAATACCCTTTTAGTAAATCCAGTGCGACTGAAAGATGAATTACCTTTACGACAACGTACCTGAGAAGAAATACAAGAGCGAGGGCCGCCGTGACCTCACGCATTTACACAGAATTCACAATCCATTGTTCGTATACGTGCGTGAAACTACAATACGTGTCGACTAATATTAGACGGTTCCCGAAGGACGGTGAAAAGTAAAATGTACAATAGCTTAGGTAATAGAAAATAAAATATAAAACGAACTATTTAACATACCAACGCGTGCAGATTATCGTTCAATGCGGTGCGGTGCGGTTGACAGCAACGAGGTGCGGACGACCGACGGCAATTAGCCTGATTACTCACAAAGTGGCTTCTAGCTTTAAAAAGGCTGGTTAGATTGGCTTTCAATTTGTGCCGAGCTAGCGTTTCATGTTTGTTTTCAAAACATTGTTATTAAAAGTGCAACGATACGATGATGAAAACTTGAACATAACAGTAAAAGAGCTCTTTAATATTTTTTTTAAGTATTCGAAATTTAGATAATTATAAACATTACATATTTATAACGTTATAATATGAGGGTATTAAAGAAGTTGGTGAGAAATAACTCATCAACTTCCTGGGACACATTTTTAATATTAACACACAATATTTCTAAAAGAAAGTTTAGTTTCGTTTAGTATCCATGTGTAAATTGAAATCCAGAAGGATTTCGAAAACTTAGACTATTCGTATATTGAAATTTTCACATGCATATTTAGTTTGGTAGGTGGTAATAGAGTGTCTGTGACAGAGCTCTCCGCCGCGCTGGTAATTTTGCCCTGTACTTGAATGCCGATGAGATATCATTAGAATAATGGTTTACGTTTTCTTTATAAAGATTTGTAGCAAGTTTACTTTACGAACTGGAAAGTAAACATTCCGAATATCTATAGCAAAACATGTATACAATGTGCGCACGTGCGTGCGTACATGCGATACTTGATAAAGATATTATTTACATAGTTTTTGCAAAAAATTATGTTTGAGTACAGGAAAATACTGGTAAAAATTATTTAAACAATGTAAAATTAATAATTAAAACTTATTTACTTATGTATATTGAACTTCAACGACTGTACGTTTTAAGTTAATTGACAAGAACAATCATTTAGCCGAAAGTAATTAGGGACGGTCTAATTACTCAGACAGTTACACAAAAAAAGAGCAGTTACATTTGCGGGACAAATTTTAATGACCGTTATGAATTATTCCTCAAGATTTCACAATACCTCGTCGTACTATTTGTTTCTATCCGACAAACCGTAATTTCGTTTAACCAATTGTCCGGGTAATTGCAGTCTGAAGTTTGTACTGTTGATTTGTGGCTTCAATATCAATTCAAAATAAACATTAAATTTATGTAACATATATTTTCTGAGTAATTATATTAACATAGTTAGAAGCTTTTTCATTGCCATCGTTCTTTGAGCTAACAAAATATATTGAATCTGTGAAGACTGCATGCCCGCACGTAGCAACTATCTATTTACCATCAATTGACATAACAAAATCGTGCTCGTATCACGTAGAAGGAACTCTCTCACACCTTTTCCAAAACAAGTTGTCTGGTACAAGTTGTAAAACTTAATTATATGGTTAAAAATTTAAATTAAAATATCAAATTTATTATTAACTCAAACGTTACGTGTCGGTGAACAAAATTCTATGATAAATTTAATTGATCGATAAAAAAATATAACATCAATTAACATCGTTATGAAGTGAAAAAAGTTTATAGCTTATAAAATTTTGTTGGACGACGTAGACTCTGTTACGGGAGAGAGAGAGGGATGTGTCGGTACACGTTTGACGCATAAGTGATCAAATGGACTCCTCGTAGTCGGGTCGACGTTTCATTGCGTAACAAACCGTTACCTATCTATTTAAATTGAGCTCGGATAATTTCGATGTTCTGCTGCCGGCTTCCCGCCTTGTGGCAACATCTTCGTCGATTTAAGTATAAAAAGCGTCAGTCTGTGAGTACGTACGTGCCAGTCGACCACTCCTCGGTGTTATGTCATCCGTGTCACAAAGCATGTAACAGAGCACGTTCTGTTTTGTAAACTTTTCATCAAAGAAGTTTTACTTTGTTGAATTCATTTCTTCGATACATTATTAGTAACTACAACAAAAAACTTGTCACATAATTGAGGTATGCAGAAGACTGCAAAAACTTTTCCATTTAACGCATGCAAAACTATTCATGTTTATAAACACACGTTAGTTGATAAGTAGATTGATATCACAATAAACTGTAGACCAGATACAGTTTTTGAATAACAATAGCATGACGGTATTGATGTGATCTTTAAGATGACGCCGGACACACAATTGTTCGACTATTAATTAAAAATTACTTCACACGACAATAGTGTTTTGACTAACACATTACTATTGGGCAGATATTATTCTATAACATTTGTTGAGATTTGTTAATAAAACACGATGATCATACTTGAATATTTATATATACTAAATAAATCTTCCTATATCTCGCAACCTACTCGCAGAATCAATCTACACGTCTATGTCGACACATCATTCTATAGCTCGCTATAATAGGTTGGAAGTTATTAGTTAAGAGTTTGATAGAAGCATCGGCTTGTGAATATTCAATATTAATGTAGCGTGAAATAATTCGAAGCATTTTCCAGGGGCTATCAATCTGGCCCGTTAATGAGATTCGCCCGGTCGGCGCGGCGTGATTGCGTCCACCAATTTGTGCCTCATTGCACCGCCGATAATAAAATACTGAAAGCTTATCATCTCTCTCCTTTCACACTTTTTTTTACATTAGTTTAGCTTTTAAATTAAATAAAAAGATGATTATAGCACTTAACACATAAGTTAAAGTTACCTCTTTTTGTTATTATTAACAATGTTTCGAAAGTTAACTCGATAGTTGTTCACATAAAAATTACAGTATTAATTTCGAACAAGCTATTTACATAGTAAAATTATATCGCAAATCGACCCTCGTAAATTCTATAAAATCCAAAGCGGTAATATGGAAGTACGAATCAAGTAATAAAGTTACACTACAAAGCTGAAACCTTCGTGCGTAAACAGTATTACCATTTTCAAAATAACTTAAAGCGTACAATTTAAATGACTAATTTCTTCATAAGTGTAGTCGTGTTGCTTGATTAAGTCTAGCTTAAATTAAGCTTTAGAACGTATCGATTTAATATAAGGACGAAGGTCGAGTGCTTTTATTAATAACAGGTCAGGCGAATAACAGGCGTTGTATTACGTCAGCTTTCAAACACAATTTATTATTGAAGCTTAGTTAAAGTCAAATAAACCCAAAGAGTTTTTAATTTTCGCACGATAACGAAATATTAAAGTAATCAAGCAAATATACTTTGGCTTACGAACTGATAACCTGTTAATGGCAATTATGAAAAAATTGATTTTTTTTTAATGTTGACAAACGAGTAAGCGGCCACCCGAATTCGGTAAAATAGCGAAATAACTGCTTAAAATTGGGATATCATCAACCTTTGTCTGCCCACTTCTAGGCATTGTCCTTTCTCAACGCCTTCCACAGTATGCGGTCCTCCGCATTCAAATTTTGGAACTTTTAGCTGAGTTGTCTAAAAACTCATTACAACATTCTTTATTCAGTATTCGTGCATAGCACAGCGTCGCCGACTTAGCAGATAGTACTTAGCGTAATCCTGATTGATAGTATCTATTGAAAAGCACTCGAGACGCAAAAAGTGCCGACAACCTAAGACTTTATCGCTGATCGCGAAACTGAAAGTGTTCTGTGTCACAGCGAACTTGCGGCGAGAGGCCAGAGGTCGCTACTCGGACTTTCACCCTGCTATCATAAATGACGGTACTTTCATTTCTTACGTAAACTTGAGTAACAAGAAGAATTCTGGAATTTCAACCACATACGACAAAACTTCAATAGAGATTAAATCTAGACTTACAAAGACTAGCGGTTAGATCTATAACATAGGTCTACTGGATGACAAATGACCGATAATTGCGCTAGAAAACAGTAAATTATAATTTAACCAATGAGAACAAGCTTCATTGCTTTGTTGGTCGTAATTGATTAATTTGTACTTAATAACATAATCTTATCAAAACAAATGTACTATAGTTCCTTTGTTTAGTATAGAAATATTTGAAAACAGGACCCTGAAATAGCGAACAACCTAAAATAAACATATATTAAACATCTTTTTGCGATAAACCTAAAAGAGTATATCACAAAAGGAATCATACTTCATCGGGCTGGACATGTCTTACAATTTGCTCAAGAAAAACATATAGGGACAATTGTTGCGACTCATTCTATTGTAAAAGTCAATGAGTCATTTGCAAACAATGGGATGTAGCGGAAATGAAGTATTATTGTAGCTACAAGCATACTTTCATCGCAACTTTGATGTGATAATTTGAATGGGCCGTATCTTTTATAAAATCAGTGTAAGCGACCCGATGAATTCGAACTTCAATTTTGTTTTACTTTCATTGTCCTTTGTTTCATTGTTCCAAACTTTTGACGTATGTATAAAAGTGAAACTGTCTAGACTAAAATATTTAGAGTAAAAATTAAAAGTTAACCATAGACCGCGTAATATAATTAGATGGAATATTGGAAAAGCAATGGTATTTGTACATAGATCGATGTGTAAACAATTAAGCTAATGGCCGATCTGAAAAATAATTTAACGAACCGACGTGCGGGCAACTGACGCGTGAGAAAATCGGCTATCGTAGTAAGTAAATCAACGTGATACGAATAAAAATTAAAATGTTTTAAGATTAAACCTAAAACTTTAATTTTCTTAATATTTCCTTAACTACTTTTGATTGCGTCTTTACTTTTTCACTAATTGATTACACATATATATAGTTCTTAGATATCAATTCCACGATCACAAGAACCTAACAATACTATGACAACTCCCACACGCGTACCATAACGATAATATCTTACTAGCATTGGATAGGCCGAACAGAAGTTTGGCAATGACCGATTTCAGACATTAAAGTTGCGCGTAGGCCGCGGCTTCCCAAGCGGTCTCGACTCTCTGCGACACTGGCGGAGACATAAGTTTCAATCTGGCCGTTTCCTGCGCCGCTGACGTCTCAATTGCTGCTCTTTTGTGATCGACAATTTGTGCCGGCACTCGGTCCTCGGTGAAAAGCTTCCGTCGTATCATTCAATAACAACGAGATCGGATTCCAGAGACTATTTTAGCCGCAACATCGTCACGGTTACGAAATCACGCGATACAACCAGCGGCCAGCTGACCCGACGATGTTTTTACGCAGCAACTTTTTTGTCTTTATAATGCGGCAACTGTAACTAAGCAACCGAGTATTTTTACGTAAATTATACGCTATTATTAGACTACAATGGAACATATACTGTTAAAAAAAATCGAAAATCATTATGACAGACATTTATATTATTTATATAATTAGGTCCTAATCCTACTCCTAATGATTAGGAATTTGACTATTGTTATATAGTTGAAAAAGTAAATCATTACTAAGTAAAATTGTTCAACAATATATAATATGCGCAATATTGTAAAAAAAAAACAAAGTTTCGACAACACGAAACAATTCGAAATTGAAGCGTTTGTTTCGTAAACATTTTAATATTATGATTAAAAAGTTAAGTGTTGTCAGGTTAGAGTAATGGCGAACACTACCGCCGCGCAGACTGTAATTAGCGTGTCGCAACGTATCCTACATCCAAATTGATATTACATTGTGAAGTTTTAGCCCATCTAATAACTGGCCGCCATTCTATTGTCTTTTGGCGCCATAATTTATAGTGACGTTGTAATACGTTGAATGGATTTTATGCAAATAATTTTTGCCACAACATTAAAAGTACATTAGTTTTTACTCATCACGTAATAGAACAGAGCAATTGTTTTATGCAATAAATAGTTTTGACATTTATAGAAGGAAGCGAAGGATGTTACCGGTATGAGTGGATGTTGGCTTTTAAACTAACTGCCTATTTCCGTCCTCCGTTACTCCTTCGTGCTTTTTTCCAAGTAATTCGTAATAATAATTTATGTGTTTGCTTCAGATGATCCATCCGCTCAAACGTCTCAGTAAAATATAATTAACCATAATTACGAATCTAAGAGACTGTAGCCTATAATTACGTTTATTGTTTTCTAATGAAAGTCAATCATTTTTTAGGCCAATTTAGTTTTTTTTTTTTCCTTTCCTCAATTACGCATGTCACGGTTGGCGAGAACAAAGTGGAGTGATAGGTCACGCAATAGTGATACATCGATCGCGCGTACACGCGTGCTGAGCGAACAAGCCGACGCAATACAATATTGTGTTCAATATACATGTGTTCTCTTCTCGAATACAAACGCGACTCGCATACACCGATCTTCTTATACTTATTAAATCGTATATTTATCTGAAATGGAACACTGTTACACGGATTGTATAAAATAAATTATTCAAAATTCAATACACCAATGTTGAAATTTAAATACCACGATTTTAAATAAATTCTCTCCCTTCAAATGTGAAAAACAAGTGCATTTAAATGAAGATACGATAAAAAAAAACATTATTATAAAATTATTTAATATCTCTTTCTTTATTTGTAACGTTTTTTTGTTATTAATTCCAGTCTAATTGAAACAGATTTAAGCTTTTAAATGATCAGTAATTTTTGTTTCTGGGTCAAGTTCTTTTTGGTCGATCCTGATTTCGAATGAATTTCCAAATGACTACATATTTTGAATTTAATTTAACTCTGGATACGAATTTAATGCTAACCTATTATCTCCATACTGAGTTTAAGAAGAATGAAATCCAGCACCAATATTTATAATAAGGTAAACGTGAGAAGGGTACGCTAAATGTATTTTAAGAAACAAACTTAGTAAACATCACACTTTGTTCATTCAATAAAGTTAGATTCTGTAGAAAATATCCTGTTCCACAATGCTCTGATGGCAATGAACTTATAATAGTGCGTTGGAGGATTTATAGAAGGAATGCTTAGAACCGGTCCACATTTCCGATGGACGCGGCGTCATGGGACGCTGGGATGTGCGTCACATGTAACACTATCTTATACCATTTACTGGACACTGCATATTATGTTATTAGTAGCCGTAATTGAAGTCACAGGTAAACATCTCGATTATCTGATATCTCAAATATCATTGTCTGCCGAATTCTCTCAGTTTCAATAATATTGGGACTTAGGACGTGACGTGCTTACAATTGGGTCAGGGTAGTTTGCGCGAAATAAGTCGTTTTTTAGTCGTAGTTTTTTATCACCGCCCGCGAAGGATCAGGAGTGATGTAACTTTTTTTTGCTACTAGTGTCCGGGACTTCTTTCTTGGAAGTTGGCAATCCTGTCGATGAATCAAAATACACCGATGATATGATTCTCTACGGTTTTATGGTTTCTTTCAAATATTGGTATTAAAGAGTGTGATAGTTTTTTGTTAACGTTATTATTGCGTTCTCGATTTCCCAATTTTATTGTGTATAAATAGCTGAAGGTGAATTTATCTAAATGTAGAAGTTTCAAAGCGGTGTTACGGCGTATGTTATTTTGAAACGTCGGCCAACATCGGGTAGTAGGCAGTCGATGTTCAATAGCGGATGATGTCGATTGTGGATTATTTTGGTCGCGGGAAGTATAAACTAGCGAATGGGCGCAGCCTCTGGCCGGTTATGCCTGTTTCACACGACGGCTGAACAGGCAGAGCAGTAGACAGTGCAGCACTGCTATTGTTGGAACGTATATTTACTGACAAAACAGTCTTTTTTTTAACCATGTGTATTATTAAAAGCAGTACCGAAGTGTGTATTGGTCTGCGTCCGTGTTCTATCTTCATGTGAAACTAGCATAAGGCAATATTCGGAACAGCGCGCCACACCGCGCCGCCTACATCTATTTTCAACTTTCCGCGAACCAGTGCAATTATTGTTTACTTTAACAAATTGTACACATTATTAACAGTTTACATTGTGGTAATGTTAACTAAGAAACTACTTTTAACATGCGCTCGTTTAGTTTTATGAATTAAAACGATCTGAAGTATTAATTGCTTGCTGAAAGTGGTCCGATTGCGACTTGTTTAAATAGAACACTGCTGTACCACTACTGCTTGTGCAATAACATGATACCTCTTTCCGATGACGTCACAATACAAGCACATCGATGGCGGACTGTTAATACAAGTAAACCTTATTAAAAAAACTTCAAAAGATCAACCAATCAATGACAATCAACGTGTGAATGAAGTAGTATTCATTGACAATTGTGTACAATTAAGATAAATCGATTCATCGTTAACACCGGACTCGAAGCCCGTAGACAAGGGGCTCGTAGGACTCGTAAGAGGCAATCAAATAATTTAGGTTAAACGGCAACGATCCCTCTAGAGCTCCGTAACAGCGTCTAGTCTACAGTCTAGTCACTTCATATCATTGCCAATTGTTTCTATTACCACATAACTGAATTAAAGAATACATAAGTTTTTCAATTTTTAAACTAAGATATAATGCTTCGAGGCGTTTCGTATCTCGGTTGACATAAATTGACTAAATAAAATTAATTGTGTAGTCTATAATTTTGAAAAGGAAATTGTGATTATAAAACATACAGGTTTTTAAATTGATTTCTTAAGGAAAGATGTGTAAAATGTCTTAAATGCTTTTTGTAACGTAATATTTCATTTTCTACGTCTATAATAATGTGTGAACCTTTGGCGATATAGCGATATATTGTATAATAGATACGACTGGATACGCTTAATATAAAGGATATTCGATAATAAAGTATCCCGGATAAATGGGATAAAAACAACACGGTCCGTCGGACCGGGCGATCTGAATTATCGTCACTCATTGATTTTAATTTTACGCTTTGTGGAAAAAATTACAATTTACATTGTTGAAAGCGAAACTAATTGTTTTACAATGCCTAAGATTAGTGATTCTACTTGAATTTAAAATTTATTCAGACTTACTATTGTTATCGCTGTTCAAGAAATAAAATCGGATAGACATCGCGCATTATTGTTTCTTTCACGAGTAACGTAACCGTGAAGCACACTGTGACGTCATTTTATATAATATCTTCCAAAATCAGTGATGTAAGTACTGAGTATTCGAAGCGCCAATAACCTAGGTTGTGGGTAAGTACTACCGATCTAGTGGTCGTGAGTTCGAATCCCGCCATTCGACTATTATTGTGACATATCCCAACACAAGCTTTTTCAAGCTTACCAGATATGGTTACAAGAAATGTTAGATTACTAATATTTTAATTAAAAAAAAACAATTAAAGTATTGCTCTGCGTTTCCGTCCAACCCTTTTTATCGGTTTCAGTGCCTAAGAAATACATCTTAGTTAAACTGACTTATATCTTTAGTATTGCTAATCTAAGATTACATAAACTTGTTGTCTATTCATACTCAGCTCAAGTTGAAGGACGTCTGTAAACCGTCTTACGTTGAATATATTTCCTCTAAGCTGTGTTAAGTACCATATTTACAATTTGCGTTAACGCCTCGCGTCTCTAACACTCTTATGAAGTGAAGTGAACATGAAAGCGATTGGCCATTCTATTTAAAACTAATATTCCAGCATTATTTAGGAAGTTAGTGGAATGTTTACTGCAGCGCTGGCAACGGGCTAAACGCGGAGAGTAAACAAATACCGACGGTCAGCGGCGAGCGGAGAGCGAGGCGAGCCGGCCGGCCGGGTGTTCGCTCGTGTTTTGGGCGTACGCTGCATTTTATACCCAGATTATTTTGTGTATACCTAAGAAAACTTTTGAATTATAACGATGTACGGTGAGGTATATAATCTGTTTTATAGTTGTTATGGAATATTTTGAACGTTGTTGTCATAAAATTAGCGCTGCAAATCTGAAATATTTTGAGATTAGAATATTAATTTATTTTTTTATTCATCTTTTAATACTTTAATGTCGCAAAGGATTGCTGTGTAAAAAGATAAATATGGTAGATTCAATTAAAAAAAATGCGTCGACTGTTGTGACTCGTCGATCTATTTATTTATTTTTTTAACATGATTGCTTTCTCCACACAAGCCGAAATCAAGCCTAAAGGTATCCTTTGCCATGCAATATGATCTTGAATAGAAATTGTTGAAGAATTTGATTCGAAGCCGACCTTAAGACCAATGTTAGAATTTAAATTGTATCTATTCGCCGATAGATGGCGTGCATTTTTAGCAGGTAGTAGTGTAACGCACTGAAGAGGTTCGTGGCGACGACCTCGGGCGATGATTAGTGAATTTAGTGACTTCGCTCGTATAACGGTGTTTTTATTATTCCGTAGTTGGATTTTTTTTGAAGCAGGTAACAATATTAAAGTAAAAGATAACTGGAACATGTGCATCGAATTCTAGTGGCTGCTTAGCCTATGGATTAAAACACTAAGATCTTCAATTACATATTTTGATATATAGGTAATAATCGAAGACCGTTATGTAACAATTTGTACCTAGTAGGCAGAGAAATCCGCCAAAATTCGGAGATGATGTGACGTCATTTATCACAATCATTTGTCATCTCTTCTCAGTTGACTCGGTGACATGTGGAATAAAGTTATTATGTAACGTCAGTGTTGGCAGTTTGTTGCTAATTAACAGAGGGCGTCAGTGAATCATCTCGCAAACTTGCTATATAACAAGGAAGACTGATAGTGACAGCGTTGTCAAATTGTAATATTAAGTTTGAATTAATTTAAACAATAGACGATTGTAAAAGTCAATAATCATGACAAAGTGAAGGTATATGATGTGGTATGCGCTATTATGCAACTTGAGAATAAATTTTGCCAATTATTCTTATCAAACTCGTGTCCTAGGTGATTAGGAGCCGACGTTACCTTGTAATGTATGTTTGTGGGAAATTGCATTTTGCACTTTCAAAGCAAGTTTTGTTTTTCTAAAATCCCACGGCCGCGGGACTTATCAAAGTTTTCTCACACTCAAAACCTGAGATCGATTGTGCGACGCATTCGGCTGCTCGGAGGAAGAGGAAGTCGGAATGAATTACATTGTGTCTGATTAATGCTTGATTGTATAACGCAATAAATACTTGTTACAAACTGTGCTTATAGCATTTCGATGTGCTATTGTATATCGTGTCTAATCTTAAATTAATTTCCCTTTGAGAAAAGTTACTCAATTGAAAATAAAACTATAATCTCCTTCTCGTCATAATCTGGTTAGTTAGTATAACTTCGTAGCCACAAAAACGTGTAAAAAAATTACGTCAGTGATATAAGAAATCTTGAAGCGATATCGGTGTATCTAAACGTATTGAAAGTTAACAAGGGAGTTCTTGTATTGAGTCAAAGAGGCGACAAGGACCTCGGTCAGGCGGGGTCAATGCGATTTAATTGTGGTGATAAGAGGCCGCGTTTCGCGTGGGAGATAATCAACGGCGCATGACGCCTTGTACAGATAATTCCGACGTCTTGTGCACGTCCGGCCGGCACGGTAACACCCCTGTCTACCTACGTGCCTCGCTATCTCAATGTCCAAGATACGGGCACCATTTCTTTACAACAATTCACAGTTGGTTATTTATGGCGATTAATTTTGATTCTAAATAATTTTCACTCCATACATTTTTCTTAAAAATATTGTGATGTTTTCAAAAAATGTATGTCACAGCAAAATCTCTTTATCCTTTGTACATTATTTTTCACTGGAAATGTGTAAATGACCAATGGCGATTTAAAAAAAGGAAATGCGCGACATTTATCTCTGTATTAAAATCCTGTGACAATGGGCCAGTGATGCTGCAAAGGCAAAAGAGCCTCGAACAAATGAGCTATGAATGAAGATACAACAACAATAGTCAACATTCGCTGTTACATAATTCTACGCTGCAGTGGTTGTTTTTTTAACGTTCCCTTGTACAATCCTCGTTTTGCAATGTCGCGCCCGCTGTCTTCATACTAAAATATTACGCTTTACCGGCACAAAGAGTTGCGGAAGGTTTACGAGAGCTGTACAACGGGATTTCTTTGTATGAGAAAGCAGGATGGAATTTAGCATAGGTGTGATGGTTGGAATGATTTGTCGCATTATTACGGAGCGGGTAGGACCGCGCGGGCGGGCCGCGGGGCGCGGAGCGGCAATGGACGCGGGTCAGCGCGGCTCAATGAGCCACTTCCTGCGCTACGAACAAGGACATGCGGCCGACACGCGACCGGCCACCTCGCTATTTTGCACTATTATCTCCTAACATCCATAATGACCGGCCCACTGGCACTTAAGCGCGCTAATCTTCTGCGCTATTTCAACCGACGCATGCGATTACATGCCATAATAAACTCGGTCAATTGGGCACACCGTTAACATGTTGTTCGGAACACGTTCAGTCTTCATGAAACCAATCTATCTTCTCGCGAACTAGAATCGATCTATCCGCCAACCTGCGTTTATAAAAGTTCTATGACTAATAATGCACTCGAAAATAACATAGTTGTATAATTTGTTGAAATTTTGTCTTTACTCGATGATGATTATGAAATCCAAAATATGTTAGGTTAAGCGTGAAATAGATATCTCAGTGCGATGCATTACATTGTCATGGTCGATCGGCGTAGGGAATACGTTCCGCTGTTTACCGACCATTGGAATCGTAACAAGAATTAATTGCGTGTATAATTGAATCTTACGGTCGAGAGCACGCGCGGGAAGGGCCGCGAGAAGGGCCGTGGACGACAGGGCGTAGTACTCAGCACGTAGGGTTGACCCTCGATGACCTCGCCTAATCCCTTTGAACGATTAACATCGACTTACTCTCGAGATGCTCATTTAATGACAAAGCTACATTTTG
Source organism: Papilio gigon (assembly GCA_027563995.1). Classification (NCBI taxonomy): domain Eukaryota; kingdom Metazoa; phylum Arthropoda; class Insecta; order Lepidoptera; family Papilionidae; genus Papilio; species Papilio gigon. The sequence continues at coordinate 4,162,537 of JAODUI010000012.1, forward strand.
ATCTGCTCATTTGTAGCACAACCCTGGCAGACAGTTTCCTTGTAAATCGCTGTGTCAAGGTGTAATAATATCTTTAATATTATCACAAATTAAATAACACTATGTTACAAAGTTTTTCTTTAACGAAAAGTCATAAACACATCAAAAGAATAGAGACGTCTTTATACCATAGGAGAATCGTATCCTTGCAAATATTATTAAAAATTAATTATTATAGGAAAACTAAGTCTAAGTACTTCAAACGAAAGTTTTCGCCATATAGAACGCCATTATAACATGTCCATTCCCACGAACATCTAAATAGATGTATTCAAAAATATTTTCTTCGTTTAAAAAACAGAGAAAGTTGACTCTTTAGCAATTACTCGAGCACAATACGCCATTAGGCGGATGTCCACTTGGTTCCCGCGCTCGATTTGCATTTGTTTTGAATTGGCTCGACCGCGCCGCAGCCGCAGCCGCAGCCGCAACTCTTTGTGTCGTGCACCTGTGTCCTAGCGCAGTACGTACATCCGTTGACAACGCAACGAAGCTGTACAACTAGGATAAACGATGTAATCGCGAACTGCATGCGAGCGCGCACAATACGCATAGCACAATACAATGTGCCACAGGAAATACCAACAACAAGCATATTGCAACAGCAAAACACGTCCTCTATTTCAAGCTACAGTACTTGACAATACCTAAAATCCGCTTTTTGTTAAATAATTACGTTGATTGTTGACACCAACATAAAACGAGATGAGACCAATATTTTCATTACTTTTAGAAATTGTTTTGAGAATATATTTTCAAAACATTTAACGCAAACTCACAGAACAAAACATTACTGTGTTCCAAATACGAAAATTACATTTCAATTCATTCAATATCTACATAATTGCCTTGGTTACACGAAAGTAGCATTTTCTAAGATCTGTCGTTACTAACCACGATTCAATCACTCATCGGATTCTTCACCGTAATGTAGAATGTACATGTAATAAAGTTGTACACGTAATCTGTATCAAGTCCCCGCGGTACAGAAACTAGATAAAAACCGATGAAAAACTACGTTGTAACACAGTCAGATTAAAACTGACAAGAACTATGCCGCTGTTCAATTTTATTTCACTTCCATCGATTAAAGGATAGAACGGCTTATCCAATGTTGCGGACTTCCACTGCTACCTGTAACAAACAATATTCTCTGTTTTTTTTTTTTTTATAAAAAACCATCATCATCAACCTGCCTTTTCCCTACGGATGTTCCACAAAGTATGTACTACTCTTCCACACGTCTCTGTCAGCCATCATATCTGAACTCGCACCTTTCTTACGCATATTCTCTGCCGCACAATCCCTTCATACCTTCTTCGTTCTTCGTAAAGGATAAGAAATAGAAACTCATATCTAGCACTGACCATGATTATTCCTAACATACAATTCTATTTAACATTTGTAAATAAGTCAGTGGTTTTTAAATATTGTATAGTTTTAAAATAGAATTAAGAAAAGTTTATATGATTTTTAATAAAGCTACCAGAGTCTTTGGATTCACATGCCAGGGGTGAACGAGAGGGGGGCATAGCGACCCCCAAAAATAAAAAAGTAACATGCAATTCTGAAACTATCATTAGAAGACAACAAAGACTGTTAGTCCATCGATTTGGAAATACCCATGGTGACAACTGTTGTACTAAAAAATCTATTTCGTCTACAAGTTTATGTTTAAAATGACTTAAACTAAGTTTTAGTTAAATGTTGCTTGATCTATAAACTTTAATTGCGGAAGAAAAATCTATAACCACAAGTATAACTTGTTTAACGTATTTGAGCACTTCAAGTTTGTAATGGCGGGAAACTGATCAAGTAGATTAATAGGTCAATTTGAGTAATTAATGTAGTTAAAAAAGCACTAGCACTCCGTAATGATGTAGACAAAAAAACTAAATCGATTAATTCTAATTTTTAAATACTAAATGAAGTCGAATTACCGCTAATTTAACTATTAATTAGAATGTTCTTAGTCGGTCACTTATGACTTGATTTAATCGTTTAACTTTAAAGATAAAAAAAAAACTAAAGTCATCTTTACCCTTGTTACAAAGAATCCTTTGAACGTAACGTTTTAATAATAAATTTCTTCGTTTCTGAATTGTAATGAGTCTCGAGGTTTGCTACAGTCTTATTACAGAGATAAGTTATTAATTGGACTGTAGTAAGGAATTGTAATGAAAAATTGCTCGCTTCGCCTTATCTATGCGGCTTTGGAAGCGAGACTTCGGACCGTGTCGTTAGCAGGGCCACATCTTGCCGATATCTCAGCTGCTGCCCGCACAAACTCAAGATACTCTTCTTATCAGAAATTATGTTCAATCTTTTATTATAATAAAGTAAACCAATCTTAAATAACAGGCCGAGTGAAGTGGTGATTTATTTAATAATCTTAACAAAGTTACATGAAATATTAAAATTTGAATTTTATAATGACTACTACCACAAAAGGTCTGGAATTTTACTATCTTTTAGAAAAAGTTGGCTTACGACATACATAAGTTTCGTTATTTCTGATATTTGAACTGAATCCTGCATGTGGCAATTTCTATTTCTAAACTTACAAAGAACTATGTAAACAGTTTAGACAAGACAGTTACAAACATTTTATTTTTGCTTAAACATCTATAATCACGCCACGATATCTGACAACCCTACCAACGTAATCTGTGAAACTTATCCGAATGGTTGTACTCATTCGTCAATGGCAAGCCGCCAAAAATTCGTTCCTTTCTCGCGCCTTGTTCAGTACAAAAGGCGATAGCGCCGGCTTTCGTCTGAATATATTGTCCCCGAGCCTGCAGCGCCCTCTACAGCCGCCTCTGATATGCAAATAGGCTCCGTCGAGATCGTAAACCGTTCCATATCAGATAACGTAATTTGGGGCAGAAATACACCGACTTCATGTAATTTCAGTATTATGCTTGTGCCAAATTAAATTATTTCTTCAATTTAGAAATTTGTACCGAGAATTAGATAACGAGTGGGTAATTAATATAATTTATGTTACTCGTCGTGCCAACTTTCTTATTTTAGAATTGTACTGTTTATATAAACGAAGTTTTTTCTTTTACAAATCTTTATACCTCTATTTAAACCCAGCAAGTAACAATAACTAAAGTAAAAAGCTTTTTAATGTATTCTGTAATTGTTTAAGAGGTATTTCTTTATAATTTAACGCATAGGCAGATGTTGAGACAAAGGTCGCGGGTAGCCCACGGGACGCCCGCCGCGCCATCTACCTGCTCCGCCTATCAAACATCTTGGGCCTCTTTTTGCTTATCTTTCGTAATATATTATTCACGTGGAAGACGAAGGAGACGTCACCAAAATGTACTTTGTTTTGAAAAGAACTTTGTGATTTGTTTCTTTTTAAGCATCGTTTAGGAGATGAACGATGCATTAATGTGACCTAGCTACTGTTTAATTGACATTTTCATTAATTAAATTTAAATCACGTTGTCAACGGTTGTACGCGAACTTTTTAAATAGAAAACGAGACGAGGCGAACACGATCTTCCAGTCGACAATAATTAGCGATAAGCAAAGCTGTAACAGTACCGTCTTACCAAGAATTCTTGTAACTTGACCGACAAACAACTTGATTAAAGCGCAAGCTAAAATAAATGCCAGTATGGTCTTGTTCTTTGGATAACTACGACTAGATTAATGGACACAAATTCATCGGTACCATATTAAGAAACTATCTGATCAATAAATCATAATACTAAGTTACCCTCGATGTTACTCAGCGCACAAATTTATCACATTGAATCTGGAAATCTAGACGAGATTACGGTCCCGTCAACCGCTTCACAACTACGCCAATGACACTCTTGCAAGTCGTCAACAGTTGTACTGTGTAACAGTTGCAGTGTTCACTACTCCAGTGGATTAGCGTAATAAGATTTTGCATTATGCTTCGATATTATTTTATCTAGGGTATGTTACATTCGGCGCATGCGCATGCCGGGGAGGGTTTACATCTGCAATTAAAAGCAGAATGTTCTGTACTGTCTGTTGAGAATCTACTAATACACCAAGTGCTGTAAAATGACCGGCAAAAATATTAACAGGGAAGTAAGATGTCGCATTCGAGCAACTGTGTTGCTTTAATTAGCCAGAGTGCAGCACATGGTTAGCGTTACGGGGCTCAGGCTCCGCTGCCGCTTGTCATTACAAGCCTAATTACCTATCATTACATTGTAACAGCCAAGATAACCAACGTTTTTCCTTTAAACTCAACATTTCTAACTGTTACCGCATCAATTATACAATTAAATAATACCGCTATGTTTGTTGAACGGGTTGAAACATAAAAACCAAATCTTATTTTCTTGGCAGTATTATAAATCTGAAACTTTAGACGGATGTTTAGTACCAGGTAACTCCGGAACGGCTGAACGAATTTGGATTAATTTCGCACAGCAAAACTCTGAAATATGTTAGTTCCCGTGGGAGAAATTTGTTTTTGTTTTTTTTTATAATTATTCCGTGACTACGCAACCAAATTCTTTTTCTAAGCTGTTATTATAACTAAAGTTCGCTTTCTTTCCGTGGCTATATGCTTTAGTCTTTTCAATGAAAAACTTTTTGCATTCGAGTAGGTGTGTTTAGTTAGCATCTGGAAGGCGATATAAATAAACTGGAATGATACATTGATAGGCAGACAGCCAATAAAGTTGTACTAAAATAAACTGTAACTTGATTTGTAACTACAATTTTCTTGGTTACGTGGGGTCCATGGCTATAAAATAGAATAACATATCGACAGAGTGATGATGTCAGGGCACGCACAGAAGTTATATCAATACTTCCTGAGGTGTATTGATAAAACAAACTTCGAAGGCCCGTCAGCCAGGCGCGCTTACCGTTTATTATAAATGAAACTTCGAACAGTTAAATGCGGTCATCGTAGAGCAACCTCTAGGGATGGGATTAGTTTACTGCTGTATTAGAATTATATCTTTATTTTAATTATAATTTTTCATTTCACATTTCCATCACGTATACGTTGCTTAGATAAATGATTTAGGCCAGTAATTTTTTTTTGTTTTCGTATTTCTTTTTGTGTTAACATATTTACGATAGTTATCAAACCAAGTTTTTGTGGCCTACTTTAAATTTATACTTAGCGGGAATCTGTTATTTTTGGCGGGTGTCCGCGAAAGCGTGGTCTTTTATCGTTAAACCATTCGTAGTGCAGGTAGATTTTGGATGTTTTGTGGCTCCGACTACAGATAAAATAATGAGTATGGACTTACCAACTATTTATAATACGTTTTGTTGCCTATCAGAACGCTGAAGAACAATGAACAAGCGCTAGAAGTACATAGTGTATTGTTCATGTAGTAAAAACTGTAAATTGTTTAGTTTATTTTTTTTTCTTGAAGGTACCATGTTATAATTGTTTGGTAATAATTAATATTTCCGTTGCAACCACTCAAAACCTCTCATCCTCAATATGCAAAATGTTTCCGTTGTTGCTAGCTCAATGAACTTGCCCGTTATATCTTTGACTTTCTCTGAACTGCAGCCGTTAAGTTAGATTTTCTGCCGAGCTTAGCCGCAGCATTGGCATTTGTTCAAAAGCTGTAGTAAAGCTCAGTATAATAATTTACCCGCTTCTAACATACCTACATCCGCTTCTAATTCTCAATTATAATTCTTTATCAAGATTGTCCTCTACTGCCGTAGCTTTTGCGATAATCAGTCTGTACTTATTTCCGTGGCAGAAGTAACAATACATTTATGATTTCTTCATACAATAGGAGTAATGTAAGAACCATAAGGTTACGGTGTAATAAAATTGAGTCAGGTATAAATAACATAAGTGTAAGGGAACCAAAAGATTCAACCGTCTCCCTCACTTCTTGACCCATTATAAAAAACTTTTTAACGGCGTTACTTATTTAAAATTCAAATATTGCCTAACAATTTAGAAGTGGCGAGTGTTTTGTTGTTTGATAATCTGAATGCACTTATAACTGTTACTAACACTAACGACCCAAATCTCTAATCGAATGTTGCAGTTGAATCGATTGGGAGCTTAGAGAAAGCTTTGCTTCATGTTACTTATGTTTCCACAGACGCAGTGTCAGTCTCCATCTCTATTATTACCCTTCCAAATCGACAAAGTACGTTTCTATTTTATGGCCCCTCATTTAAAAGCGTCAACACAAAACAAAAAAACATCCTATAAAATGAAACTGGCAATACTCGTAACGCAGCGCGAGGCGAGGTGAGCGTAGCAACGACGCGCGCGCATGTTGTGAAAGAGATAGAAAAGCTGGTCGGACGAGTTCGTGGGGAGCGCCCCGCGCCGCGCCCGCCCCGCCCGGCGCCCGCCAGTGCCGCCGCCGTCGCCGACCGTGTTGCGTGTGCCGCTGCTGTTGACCGCGCTCTTAGCGTCCACTGTAAACATTGCACTGCATACAACAAACTGTTACGTTACACTCTCCTACTTCTTTGTAACCGGTTACTCCCGATATTTCTGAGTGACACGTTTCTGATTGTGTGATTTCTGTGGTACCTGAAAGAGTTTGGTGTAAATCTACTTAATTAATGATAATTGGAAGTGCTTGTGGAATCATTTTATCAGTAGTGTAGTAATCTGTGAGTGGAAATACAGATTTTTTTCTATAATTGGATTGCTTTACGGCAGCGAATAATTTAAATTGGTGAGTGTTTGGTTTCTCTACAATTTTTGTACGTAGTCAAGCGTGAGTCTGATATAACAAAAAGTTGTATCGTACAGGGAGCGATGGAGTGTGCGGGCATTGTTGACACACCTACGCTCACCAACCGTTTTGATTTACTCGGATATTTACTTTGTTACAAATATGTAATTGAAAAATTTTACAAAACGAGCTAAAAATTCCTGATTTAATTAATTTACTTTAATACGTTAATAGGACACCACTTTTTAAATAATGGCATTCTAAAATACTATACTTAAGAAGTATCACTTATAATATTACATACTATTAATTAACGAAGTAGGTAGGTAACTTTTGACACACAAAAGTTACTCTTAGCTACCAACAAATTTGGCGTACCAACTGTTAAATAATATAACTCATGATATCATTTAAATAATGGCTAAAGATGCTAATTTTCGCAAAAAAACTTATCCCGATTTGTAAGTAAAACTCATGGGCGCCTTAGACGCTGCAGGCAATTTGGTCGTGGGTCCGATCCATGAGCTGTCCAACCGATGCTGCTGAGGCGTTGTAAAAACACAAATGAAATAAAAGTAATATCATTTTCTCACAATATATAGGCTAGATGCAATGAAAAAAATCGGACAACAGGAAGACTTAGTATTACAGTCAACAAAATCTTTTCCCAAATCCTACCCCGTTACTTGCAGCGACATCTAGCGATGTTCGTTGAAAGCAAATAATGCACGTAAGCATCAAACATTTTTGCCGTAAGCTAAGAAATCTATGTATTCCTTAACTTTAATTTATTCCATGTTAGGTACAGTTTATTTAATTATTCTTTTCTGCTTACAAATACCCCCACGTTCTTACTCATGCAATTGTTAAGTAGTTAATTAAAAATACGTCGTAAATTTCGTCGTTGTGACAATTTGTTGGGTGTATCATTCAATGAGTATTTCTTTGTACAGAGGGGTGACAAAATTATGTGGATAAAACATATATTAAGATCTTTCATTCGAATAGAATTTCCGATTATGACCACCGTTCGCCCTTATAAATAATGCATCGTTCACAAGACCGATGTTTAATTGCAAAAATTAACCAGGAAAAAAGCATTTTTTTTTAAATGAACTGTCACAACTTGACGGCATTTTTTATTTATTGGCCTCCTGTTGGGAAGAACCGATATCAACTGACTTCAAAATAAGTTACAAAGTTTAAAACAACAGTTGCATCCTGCAACTATATTGCGGTAATTCCCGGTTACAGCCACATAGATACTAACTCCCCATTGATTACATACGACCTACGCTTGTATTATTGTAATTATTCACAATAAATCAATCGCAATATAATATATTTTAATTCATAGTACAAGACAACGCTGTTAGTGGACGAAAGCGAAACACAAATAATCTAACGTAGCTACTTCCGAATAACAATAAATTCCGTATGGATAGAATTATCCTTATTTCTGAAGTAAAATTAGTTTACGGGAAAACACTTCAGTCTGGGTTAACCGTTACTTTATGTACGTCATATTTAAATCATTATACAATGCGTATATAATAATGCCCACTGTACTAAACGGTTAGGTAGCAATTATAAATTTGAAAATGTCAGTGACAGTACTAGATCAATCTCCATCGACGGAATTCTCTTATCTGTACATCTTTAAGTCTTTTATACAACGTTTACATATGAAGCAGCTATTAATAGAGTCGGATTTCCTTTATCACAACATTGTTTACAGTGTAAATAAATGTAAGGGTTAGTTAGCGAGGATCTAGTGAATGAGTGACATTATCAACATCCTGCGTAATTGCGCATGCGTCATGTGTAAAGATAGTGAAGAGCGGCGCTGATGGGGAAGCCAGATGGACCGGAACGAAACATTACAAAACTCCTTTGGCCGGCCAATAAATTAATGTTAATTTATTATTCATTTATTTTTGGTGCGCCCGAACCGCCTTGTTAATGTTAACGATCTTCGCAAGGGGAAATTGAATTTTAAACGGAGAAAGTTTTTACGTTATCTGTTTACACTTTGTTCGACTAAATGCATTTTCTTTACTTTGTTATGATATTCATAGCTATTTATGAAATATATTTTGAAGACTTTTAACCATATTTTTTACTCTAATTCTACACAGGCGATCGTCAAAGTAATTTGCTTAAAACACACTTTTAAATATAGTAACAACCTTCGAATAAAATAATTTTATCTCCTATTATTATTCAAAGTGAAATAATTGACGTTTCATGAAAATCATTCAATGATAACTTTACGATGTTTGAAAAATTGTCTTTTTTTTCTTACTGTTTTTTTATAAAAGTATCTAAACAGATATCTTCATTTAACATAATTCTTCAAGATTAAAATGCTCGGTTCAGTGGCGCGCGCAGCAGGATGCGGAGAACTTTGCAAATCTTAAAGAACCAACCAAAGTAATATCACATCTTTTGATCTTTTAAATTGCTATCATATATTAAATGTATTAGATTTTTATAGCATCATGTTCGTAGAGCGTCTCATTGCAACCGGCAGTCTAGATAACGAGTTATTTACCTTACTGAATAAAATTACTCCTGTTTTGATATTATTAGCTAAGAAATATATCTTGTACATTATATTTTATCAGACGTAACCCAACAGTATCACTTGTACGCAAAATATTCATTTGTTTTTGTATCTAGAAAGTCCTAATGCCAAAATCATTTATCGCTAATTTAATTATAAACATACAATGAAATCGAGCCGTTATAAAAGGTATTAAACTACATGACATCCAACACGCGTGTATACATTAAGCGAATGATACGAATGACCGCCATATTCAATATTTGCGTGTCGTATGACAAATGAAGTGCAAATATTATTGTTAATCAGCTATTGTTAAACGTCTGTTCGTTTAAAGAATTATAACGACACTTTTAGCGATGTACGCACGTCTAATAGGAATGTATCATTATTTTATACCCACCTTATATGCACTAAGGAAGTGAACAGTTTATTAGTTTTAAACTAGCGTAAATAAATAATAAAGGTACCGTAATTTGTCTGTCTTAAACAAACCTGGCGGCGCTCAGCAGCGGCCGACATGAAGACAATCGGGTTGACGTGGCCCGAGACCAAGAGCCAAAGCCCGGAACAGAGCGAGCTGACGGCGTACTGTGACACCCTCTACCCCACTACGGGGATATAGGATTTTAAGTCAAATCAGTCAAACAAATAACAAATTCATATGATTCTAGTTTATAAATAAGAAGAAAAAATGAACAATCCTCCTTGTTAAATATATTTTGCTTACATATTCTAATAATGTAGGTAGTTATCTACAGTTTCAACATTTCCCGCGTGACGTCGCCCGAGGCAAGTCATAAATTAGGGGCCGATATAGAAAATGCGACAAACTGTCTTTATCGGCGATTCCGTATGCTAACCACCCCGCTCCGGATAAATCTCGACGTCACACTTCCTTGAAACTTATCGTAACTCTCTTATTTATGCCAAGTTGTTTTTTGTACATAAAATATCCCTTATAAAGGGATATGTAAAAACATAAACAAGTAGATCACATTCATAATTATTAGAATAGAAAACGTAATAAGTAAGAAAAACAGGTAACTGTTTAATTATGCAGCTTGTTGGATAAGTTGTTTAATTAAATTATATTAACATTGGTATTCTAGTTTAAAGGAACAGTGTAGAAACAAATGAACATCACGTTCATAACAAAAAGACGCTTGTTCTAGTATTTTCGTACCTTGTATCCGTATTCTAAATCTCTTTGAACGTACTAAACAACCTAAGGCACTATTTCTGTATGGAGCGCCTCTCTTGGACCTTTTCAGCGTTAATGTAAACATTTTTTTTAGGTTAGGCTAAACGACCAGTACATTATGTGGCCGTCCGCTGCAAGTGACTAGCATAGTTTGTCGCCTGGGAATAGAAGATAGTAAAGCACTCGGACCACTGTCTACCACGCGAAACATAGCTTAAGTTTGATGGTAGTTGTAACCGTCAGAGTGCCACGACGATATTAAGGCCGCTATAAAATGATCCTAAACCAAATAAAACAGATGCAACATTTAATTTATCTCGAGTAAAGAAACGTCGAAGAATGTAAAGTCATTATACAATAATGCTAAAGGAAATACATACAATACATCAATTTTGTGATCTACATTGACCTTGAAAGTATAGACGTTGGAAGAGAGGGAAGAAAATTACACATTCACAGTACAAATAACTGGGTAAAAGCAATCAAATTACTGGTAAATAAATAACTACTTCCCTGGCATAGAGACCTGTTTGCCTTAGTCGACACAATATGATTGTACATACATGAAAAAAAAACAATTCTCTTCAATGAAGTTATTGTGTAATTAAAATGCCGTCCGCAAACACGTCGGGACATTAGCGTAGATTGCAAGATCTAGCTATTAAGTAATCTTACTATATACAGGACGATGTATGGAAAAAAGTAGATAATAATGTCAAAATAAAAATAGAAGTAATTCAACTGCGGCGCCTAACTCAACAATTCAATAGTACTACCGCCTTCAGTTTATCTTAAACGATGAAAAGTCCGTACCATATGTGGTGTTATGTTGTTCTAAATGTCACTCCCACCACCTCAATAAGCCCACGTAAAGGCATGCCATAAAAGTTTGCGGTTGGTAGCAAAAGAACCGCAGCTTCCCCAGCGTCGTGGGACGGCGCGGAGGCTGGCCACACCACGCTCTCGGCGCAGCGGCTCGAATATCAACCGCGTCCATACACACTCTGTATGTAATTACACGCCATCATGTCACGTACGCGAAAAATAAATCAAGCGAAGTACTACGTAATTTAATATCATCATAACGAGGTTTTAAATCGGAAGTTTGCTCACATGCATGTTATATTTGACAATAATTATTTAGTAAATACATCTCTGTCACTACATGATGTTAATAGATAAACTGTAATACACTATATTGAATGATTTTTATTTTTTCTAAATATTTTTAGCTTACTTTATAAAACAGTTTAATCTAATCAATTAATTTTCCTTATTTTAATATATAGAATATATGATAAACAAATTATGTAAAATGTACAACAATTAAATAGTTATTAAGTAAAAATTTACATGAATCAGTATTCGGAAATAATTACAAAACTTGTTTTTGACTATACAAATTATTTAAAGCGTAATCGGCTCGATGAATACATTACACGTGTTGATGACCAAACTGGTGTACTAATTGGTTCGTTAGCAAATACTGAATTAATAATATGTTTTGAACTACTTATGTTGTATATAGTTTTCATGTAAGCAACAAGGATACGTAGCTGTATTGTAAACTGACCGCCTTCGTCGGCTTCACTGCCAAAAGCATTAAATATTCATACGGGTGTCTACGTTAGTCCTTTCGTATTCCATGTTAGAAATCACGATTTCCCACATTGCCAAAAAATGGTCATATCAAAGTCTGATCCCGCTTGTAAAAGTTTTTGCGTATATATTTTGACGTACATCTTAAAAATATCGTTGGATTATATCGCTGAGAAATCTGTACTTGATTTTTTTTCAATTTCGCAATAATGTATTTAAAGGTAAAGTGTATTATCAGACATTGCCTTCCGCCACTCGATAACCGCTCGTTTGTTTAAGCCAGTAATTGCGTGGGTAGATCCAGCACCGATAAATTGCAGGTTCGCGTAATATATAGCAAGGGAATTAACACTAACAGGTTACAGAGCATGCTGCTGGCTGCGAGCTGCGACACACTGGAGCACTTTAACAAAGCCCCGAGCGCAAAATATAGACGCAGCGATACCATCCCCCACATTATGTTCATCCTTTGTAACCCTGGCGGCACAATGGCTTGCCTCCTCTTATATTTTCAACCCTTTAGTCGACAACCCGTCTCACGTGTATCTTTAGAGTTAACATTGATTTTGCACTTTATCAAGACTTATATATGCGAATAAAGTTCTAGCTCGTAGTCTCACGTCCGTCACTTATTCTGACATTTACTAGCGCTGTTAATAAAAATAAATCTGAATAAATAACAAAATTCAAAAGAATTTCCTCTCGGAAACGCAAAATGCAATTCGCTATCTCATAAACAGATAAAAATCTAATAATAGCGAAGCCCCAACTTGTGTTCCCACGATAACAAGTAATGTGGTTGAAGTAAAAAACTAGAATGTGAGAGTCGGGGCCGTTCTGACGCACAAGGAGCCAACTCGCTGCATATTTCTTGCATCTCGTATCTGACGCAAATTATCACCACACTCGTCTTATAGCTATTGGCATGTCTGTTGAGTGTATGTACACCTTTACATTTAAAAATAACAATAGCACATTAGTGTTCGCCTATTGTTCCAAATCCGAAAAAAAAAGCTTTACTCACTTTTTCTCCGCAACTTTTAAATTTTACCTTCGGTTTATTTTTGCAAAGCCTAACAAAGTTTTCGCTTCAAATATTAATACATAGATTAGCTAGATTACTAACTAAAAAGTCTAGTAAACTATGAATTTCGCTATCTTAAACGTTAAATATGCGACTGCTACTGACTAGTCAGTCGATGTCGAATTATGTTTACATTAAAAAAAAATGAGCCAAATGAGAAATTATTCTTTGTTTATATAATTCTTAACTCGTTCATAAACACTGATCATAGCGATCCGCCTGAGAAACACGACTACACTTGAGAACAATTGTTATTATTAAACAAAGACACAATAACAATCAAATAAAATTACAAACAAAACTTAGGAGTCGCAACGGCACACAACAGTGTCATTAACAATTCTCTACTGCTTTATTTAGCTACAAACAAAGTACTAAAGTGCACAGTAATTGCTAAATAGATGCAAAAGTATGCACATTCGATACCCTTCCACCCCATTCGCTCCCTCTAAGTGACGTAGAAATAACGGGCGAAACGTAGGTGTTAAATGCATTCTCAGACACATTGCAATTTGCCCGGAGATTAAACCAGCAACATCTGGCTCAACCAGAATTATCTTACATAACTTATGAATGCATATTTTATTTCTTTGTACCGCTTCGCTAACAAAATATATTTACTATAGTAAAGATTCTACATTTTAATACTAAATTTGATTAATTGTAGACATGACATTAACGTCAAATATTGTAGTATTCATTCAAGAAATAATTAATCAATCTATAAACCTATTTAAGAATAAGTTCCCTTTTAAGAGATTACTGTTACCCTTTAAATTATTAAAACCTCCGAGCCCATTGGGGCTCTGCTTCAGGGTGAGTAGGATTGGTACTATAGCACGTTCGCGGCCCGTCGCTCACTAGAAACTAGTCGGTACCGACACCGATTTACACGTCAGTTAAGCCGTTAAGATCACAAACGTGGTCAATCAATTTTCATAACTATAAAATATCTAACGCGTTATGACATTTTAAATCGATTAACTTCAGGCTTTATAAAATTTATCAAACACTACGGAATGCTATCAATCAAGACAGATAAAGATTAAGGCCTTAAATCAAATGTCCATTGTTGCAGGCAGAAGATGGCGTGTGTGGAGAGGATTAGGCACTAATCCAAAATGGCCGTCGCCCGCGCGGTCCTGCTCCTGTTAGCGTCGACGGCGCACGCCTGGATGCCGGATGCTAATGCACGGATACACGTTAAATACGGTAACTGATTTATTCTCATATATCTCTCAAGATTACATGTATGCTGTGTGTAACTAGCGACCCACCGCAGCTTCGCATGGTTCAACTTTTACTTGTTGGATATTGTTTTTTTGTTATTTTATTTTCATATAAATTGTTGCACATATGTATGTGAAGTTAAAACACATAAATATAAAGTAAAGAAGCCCACGTATGTATAACACGTTGTGGTTATATGGTCAATGGTAGGGATTTCTTTCGAACATCTATGTACGTACTAAAACACATGTTGCATCTATTTTTATGTCCCATTTCCTGTGTGGTATAAATGGGATTAAAAGTCTATAAATGCTTTCAATACATGTATTGAAAAGGTCAGTTACATTTGTAACTCTAAAAGACAGTCCAATGTTTATAAAAATGTTATCGCTCTCATTATCTTTTAAAATGCCTTTATCTTTTTTTGTTGTATTTCCTGCAATGTAGATGTACTTTAAGTTTTGATAATCACTCCTAGATCGCTTAAGAGCTTTGTAATTTGTGGCAATCCTTTAAGGAGTGCGAGAATCGCTATTACAGTATAGTTATTAAGACAATATAATTTATGATATTACATGCCTTGTTTTTGGTGCTTCATATTATATATTAAACCTCAACCTTTTTCATAACTCATATTTAATTACGTACACATAGCAGTATCGAGTCATGTTAAACGCGCTAAGAATTTGCAATAATAAATTAAAATAAATTCATTTTATTTCGATTGCCAGTTATAATTAAATAATTTTCGCATAATATTAATAAAGTCAAAGCTGATGATTTATGTTGAGCTGAAATATTAAATAAAATATTTTATGGCTTTCATTCAAAGACGCAGTGGCAGGGGTCGGAATGTAAACGTTGACGCAATAATTTTCCTCATACGTGCTGTGTGCAGAATCTAAATGGAGTAGGCATTACTTCGCACTGCAGGTGCAACATGGCTGACAATGTTAATCGTGCGAAACACGCGAGAATTTTTCAAATAATCGTTATGAAATCGTTAATTCTTATTGCTGTTTAATCGCATTACAAAAGAGTATTGTCCACACTTCCACGTAGGCCTGGGTAACCACACTATTGTACACCTTTTGTATTTTCGCATTGCCTTTGTACTTTTGATAGTTTTTTTTATAGTGTAGTGCGTTCACTTTAGAAGATATAAAGTTTCAATTCCATGAATAAATGGGTTTACTTAATACAAGAAAAATAATGTAAAAGTTCACTAGACCACATTAATGCTGTCGTTGTTTGTAACATCAATGGTAATTTAGTTCGACACTGTTGTTAACATCACATTATCATAATAATTAAATTGGCAACAAATTGATTGGAGTGCGTAACAGGTCGTGGTGAAAGCCTTAATCAAATTCAGCTTGTTACCGCTTGCCAGCTCGCCAGCTCGCCCGCTCGCCCGCCCGCCCGCTCGCCCGCCGAGCGCGACGTGTAATGCTAAGCTGGCCCAGCTAAATCTGTATAATCCACGTCCAATTACCACGAATCCTGTTAACTCTGCCAGCATCATCGTAAATGTATTTACTACATGCACCAACAGGCTCTGATATTCTGCGTGTAGCTTGTATTCGGGTTAGTTCATTGGCGCCCGCTAGCAAAGGCCCTAGACAATAGACGTAGAATTAGCTTTCAATAAATATAATCAGTACAAGCACTTATCTTTAAAAACTCTGCTATGAACTCCTTTATTACAACCCTCGTACTTGTACTGCTATCTCTCTCATTCTCTTGTTAAAAACAGAAATAACATTTTTCAAACCATTATAGGAACAATATTCGTCGATATTCATTTATTTATCAAAGATTTACATATTAGAATAATTTGTCATCATTCTTCATCTTGTTGCATAATGGTAATTATCATTAACACTCAAAAATAATTAAAATGGAAGACTCCATCCGAGGTTTGAAACAACATCGCTATGCAAATGGCAGTGACAAATGACAAAACATCGAATCTCACTCGATACAATACCTCGCGACCCACTTTGCATTAATCACTGTGAATAATGAACATAGTTTTTGAAAGAAATACGCAATGAACTAAGAAGAATCATTTAAACTTGTCCTATTTAAATATCCTTCGCACAAATGAGAGGTAAATTAAAAAAAAAAACATTTAAAGCACTAAGTGGGTGACGTTAGAGTTGGTAAAGCGAATTCCACACTTAGTTACCACATAACCCAGTAAAAGTAACGGAAAATTTTGATTATCAACCAAGACTATCGCGGTCACAACCTTTGCTAGACGCACCTTTACTTACTACACGACTTCGTAATTTAATAAATAAAATATGACAGTAACTTGAAAAAGGGATCTTGAAACTTCTACGGAAATGGGTAATACATATAATATGACACTGTCCGCTTATAAAAATTATTCAAGGAAAAGAAATGTGTTGGCTCGGATGTTGTTGGCGCCTTTTCTAAATATAACTTGAGTGGGTTGTGTATTTAGGGAGACGTTCTTTTGTTTCAGGCGAGGAGACATCAGAGCAGTTCGTGGGCAACTCGACCGCGCCGGACCACTTTCGTATTTTAGACAGAGACGACTTCTCTATTATCGTCGGTGGCAGGTATGTTCATTCAGGGCGTGTTCATTTCTTATCAAATTACAACTATCACAATGGAAGTTAATAATAATATAATTTCACATAATTTACTATTAATTTTGACCCATTTTAAATCAACTGCGGCAACAAAACTAATTATTTTTTGTCATTGTAATATAATTAGCTATAATCAAAATCGGTCATGAGTACGGTGTTATCATTGACATCAATGCTCACTTATAAGAACATTTGTTCATACAAAATATATTAAAAAAGCATGATCGCCAATAATCAAGTAGTTCATATCGTTTTAAGTCTAAAAGACAAGCTTTTGCTATGCATAGTTTAAAAAAACTATGGAACAATGTGTTTTTTTTTTAATTTTGTTGCAAATGATATGTAAAAATTAATAACACGATAACACTATTGTTTCGAAAACGCCATGTATTTTTATATTAATTATTATATTTCATATTTACTCAGCTGAAATAAATTCATTGGATATTTCTACAAATAATAAATCATCTGTGCAAATTTAGAATGACGTAATCAATGATAGTCATTTGTTACAGAAACGCCCTGTACAATCTAAGCCTGTACGACTTGTCTGAGAATGTTGATCAGGTAAGTTTTAATGTCATCTTAAATTAACCCGTACCACCGTAATACAGTTAAACTATTAAAAAGAAGAACTATTTCAAGAAGCGTACCTTTTTCTTGAAGACCGATAATGCATCTGTGGCTCGTCTAGTTTTGCAGATGTCCATGTAGCGGTGATCACCCTTGGGACTCTGCAGTTCGTTTGCATACTCTTATAAAGAAATATTAAATAGATTAGGCATGTTTAGGTTGTGTATACAAGTACTATGATAGTAGAAAATCATGACATAAAAGCGCGCAGTCGACGAGACCAGTTTTTTATCAAACGGTGACAGGTAGCCTTATCTACTATTTACTTATAATTTGGAACGGAATGATAAATGTGTGACTACTGTACTTTATATAAGTGTTATTCGAAAACGAATTAAATTTATTAAACAAAGCAAATACTTTGTATATGTTATTAATTACGACGATTAGTCTATTCTCCAATAATTTGTATTATATTAAGTAAATATATAGAAAACGAACAAATAAAATACATTTACCGAATTTAACAAAAAAATAAAACAAACAGTCCTCGTCTAAAAGGAAATTAAGATGCTCAGCTGGTGCTGAGCTCAGTTTGCCACTAGGGGGCTGGTTTTCTACTTTTATTACTATATAAAAGAAATTTTAGTAAATTTCTTGTCCTTAGCATTTGTAAAGTAACTTGTAAATTGTTGAATTAAATAACAAAATAGATGCTTTGAGGTCGTTGTGCTTGATTACATCAAATAATCATGAGAAAATCAAAGCTGAATCGTTACTTGTAAAATAAATTACTATAAAGCAAGAATTTAACGTATTATAAAGTAAATGATGAATGGATATAGGAATGTGATTCATCAGTACGCCACCTACACACCACGTGTAGGGCTGCCAACATTAAACCGTCAACCTGAACAAAAACCATATCTAATGACGTGAGCTGCTTAATCTTTAGAGCACGATCTATAACTAATTGCGCACAATATACTGTAATCCTAAGACATCTATATAACCTCGTTTAATCTCAAACAATTGAACATTTTCAATATCAAAATGCCCGCCATGTATGGAATTCGACGTTCCTTTGTTAACTTAAATGATTGAAACAATATGTCAAACTGGAAGCCGGAATAAGCAATGTGAAACTGAAAGTGTCAACCCTAACTACATGCATGATTGTGTTTGTTCGCATCATGCATTAATATATACGCGGAATCCGCTGCAGCCGTGATTGTAGCCATCACGAGTGTCTGCAAGTCAAGGAGAATTTAAATAAACGTATTGCAGATGATTTTATATGTAATATCAGGGTATTTCCAGTGCCCTTTAAAGCTTCAGTCATATGATTGTCTATTACACATTGAGATGTCGACCCAGAAACAATATATAACCCATAGATGGAGCTTTTATACAACTTTGAGGTCTAATCAAGATTCGATTTTCGAAATGTCATTTTGTACTGGAAATAATAACATTGGTATAATTTACTCTTTTTGCTATTAAAAATGTCGAAGTATTATTTCATGATTACTGTACGTTATGTTGTCTTAAATTTAAACGAGAATAATTCAGCGGTTAAATAAAGATATAAATGTTATATGAATTTATGTAACACATAACTCTGCCGGGATTTGCGATGTCGCGATCAGTCGCTAAACTGTCACTGCTTTAATAAAACATTGCAGCCAAAACAAAATTAACTTTGCAGTATGATAAATCATTTATCATATATAACATTATCTCCGTGTCAATCTGCTTACAAATGTATACAAATATTACTGTTATATGATAGGAAATTAGTAGTGTGATAATGAAACGGTTTTATAAAGACGTTCATCCCCTAATTATAGGACAGACTCAGAGTTCCTCAGTGGGGATATAGTGGGCTGATGATAATATGGTTGTTTGTTTAATTTTATTTAATTCTAAATTTGAAATAATAGTAGTTTTCTTACAATGATCAAAAATCTTGTTCCAAGTTGTATGACAAATGTGTTGTCCAACATGTAGCGATATCTCTGCGGTACAACACACAGTTTGATCAAATTGCTAAAGTTACATTACACACTTCTGATGAACGCGCACGCGATAGTTCACCTACTTATTCACGACGCAATATAAGTTTTTACATTAAATTAAAATTGTATGCAAATTGTTGTTACTTTATTTATTATTTAGTTATACCTGACCTACATTGCTCTCGCGCTAGTTTCGAGACGAAAACAAGTTTGAATGCAATGAAAAATTAACCAAAGGTATTATCATTCATATGATTATTTATTCAAAATATTTACATAGAAACGACGTAAATAAATTGCTTGAATAATATTGTTATTGACTTTTATGTAATGTAATGAGGTATCAATTTTACCACTTTCATTACCGTTATGTGTAAAAATACATACATGTTGATAGCAAAGCTATTAAAGTTGCATACATAAGTATAGATCTTTGGAAGTCATAAACGAAAGGGTTTTGCGAAGCACTCTACCCAATGGGGAAAGTAGAATTTTTAACCTTTTACAGAATGAGGAAAAGCGGGGCTCCTGTAAGTGTGGGGTCACAAGTAGTTTTTCCTCCGCACGTCGCTAAAGCCATCTCAATGTTTAGATTGCTCTTATAGATTAGAACCATAAAGGCTTTGAAGTACGAACCATAGACAAAAAACATTGCTAGCTTATTTGAGTGCTAATTTAAAAATCGATTAAGAAAATAATTATTTTACAATATTAAGAAAGAAAGTTATGTACGCATTAACTGTGTCCGCTTATCGTCAATTACTTTAATTTACATTGTATTCACATAATTACAAAGAAAGCCTTATTCCTGATCATGGAAAATTTTTAATAGTTCTTGTATATCACGACTACGATGAATGTAAATTTGTTGAACATTATAAATCGGCCGCATCGACACAAATCTCTGTTATTGATGTATCCAATATAGAATTCATAACATGGCCAGAACCAACAGCATAGTTTTAATATCGGACAGAATTAATGGCATCACAAAATACGCATAAAAATACCAAATACACGAGCGCCGGGCGACTGTTGGCGCGCCGCCATATTCCACCAGATATTGGTAAAGTTTCACTCGTCACAGAACCATATTTCGTTACCGATACTCCCATTACCGGGCACCGTATAACATTGGGAAAACTAGTTAGTCTGTAACAAATTAGAGTAATTGTTTACATCTGAATACTATTTGCTGTAAGAGCTAACGCTGAATAACAGATATTGTACTAAAAAAATATAAAATACACTTTTATAAAGAAATATTAACAGTATAATTCTGTACGTCCCTGCGTTGACCTATATCCTTCACAAGTAAATATAAATGACAGTTAAGTACAAGGGCCTCGTTAGGGTTGCCATTAAAAATGAGCCCCGCAGCTTGGTCGACTTCCTGTAGCCGATTTCAAGTGAACCGTGTCAGCGTGGCCGCCGGCTCGTGAAAGTCAATGCATGTGCGCGTTTCTCGCTACAAACAAACCAGTATTTTCAATGACTTCTCGAATTAATATGAAATTTATTCACTACGACCACTTCTTATATAAATAGTCGATGATATTTTAGCTTACTAAATTATAAACCGTTCACTCACAATGAGGAAAACAGGTCGTGATTTATTTCTTTTGTATTTTTATTCCTTCTAGTGAATTGAAATCTCCCCGTGTGTTCGGATATTAGGAACGTATGTTACGTATATTATAAATTGAGTTTTAAATATTCAAACGTGTAGATTAACAATAAAAATTATCCTTTTCTTTATAGCGTCTAGAATGGCAGTCAACAGACGCGCACAGAGAGCTATGTCAGCTGAAGGGCAAGTCATCGGACGAGTGCCAGAACTATCCTCGCGTAGTTGCCCGCTCGCACGGCCGCTTGCTGGTCTGCGGCACCAACGCTTTCAAACCGCTATGCAGACGATACGACACATCTCGCCAGAACCACCGCCTCGAAGAATTTGACGGCTCCGGAAGATGTCCCTATGATCCGGAACATAATTCTACTTCTATATTCACTGGTAAGCAGCAATTTTTTATCTGTATAACGTGTTTGACGTAGCCTTTGTTCAGTTCGGTATAGTCATGTTTTTTTTTTTATATTATAATATTTCGAGTACAGAGTCTCTTCCGCCATATATAAATGACTAATGCTAATACCTGCGTAATCATTTTGTTAGAATAGTTTAAATGTTGTACTATATTTTAAGTCTTATTTTAAACGATTCACTTTAACGTGCATTCTTTAAAATGTAAATTTTACTAAATCTCTTCAAAGTGAGCTGTTAATATATTTCGTGATTAAATCAGGAAATGTGAAGTTACACAAAAGTTATCTAGCACAAGTAATAATGAGGTAACCACAAACCCGGAGCGGAGAGCGCACGATTCTCAAAATTGACTACACCGTTACTCTTAATACGCTTTCTTAAAGTTAACCGCAAACAGGCTAAGTCACTCTGGTGGTCCACTACATGTTCATTACATAATATCACATTAAGAGCTCAACTTATCACAAAAACATTCATCATCTCAATTAGATACATACCATTTTTAGAGAGAAGATAAAAAATAAAGGGCCGTCGTTTTCGTGATCTGTTTCTTACTGAGTGCTACGATTTGGTATGACTTTAAATATCATTTCAGAGGCAAAAAAACCCTGTATCTAAGTCAATGATTGTTACTTTTCCAGATGGTCAGTTGTATACAGCGACAGCAGCTGATTTTTCGGGCACGGACCCCCTGATCTACCGCGAGCCGGTGAAGACCGAACGCTCAGATCTCCGAATCCTCAACGATCCGTCTTTCGTCGGGGCAATCGCTTCCACGAGCCATGCCTACTTTTTCTACCGAGAGACCGCCGTGGAATATATGAACTGTGGAAAGGTCAGTGTACTTCTATCTAGCGCCAATTCTAAAAAATACGATATTGTATTTCGCAGCTGCGCGATAGTGACTTGTTTTATGTAGAGCGCAATTTTATCTTGTAGGCGGTGTACTCACGAGTTGCCAGGGTCTGCCTCAACGACAAGGGCGGGCCGCATACCTTCAGCGAGCGATGGACTTCCTTTCTGAAGACAAGACTCAATTGCTCCGTGCCTGGGGAATACCCATTTTATTTCGATGAAATACGTAAGTTACTTAAACAAAAGTTAAATACGCTATATTTCTTGGATGGTGTATAGTAATTAATAATCCTTTACAGAGGCAACAACTGAACTCATTAACGGAATATACGGCAGCGGAAACACAAGGAACGACATAATTTACGCCGTGTTCACGACCCCGCAGAACGCGATAGGGGGCTCGGCCGTCTGCGCCTTCGCTATGAGAGACATATTGGACGCATTCGACGGTCCTTTCAAAGGGCAAGAGAGCATGAATTCGAACTGGTTGCCGCTGGAAAAAGAAAAAGTACCACAACCTAGACCGGGGTCTTGCGTCGAGGATAGTCGAACGTTATCAGACTCCGGAGTAAACTTCATAAAGACGCATCCGTTGATGGAGAAGGCGGTTCCGTCTTTCTTAGCGCGACCGATACTGATCCGAGTTAGCCTGCAATATCGCTTTTCGACGATCGCCATCCATCCTCAGGTGCAAGCTATGAATGGGAACAAATATGACGTCATGTACATTGGTACTGATGATGGGCGGGTGATTAAAGCCGTGAACGTGGCCGCGAACGATGGCTCGTTTGACGCGAGTGTGGAGGAGTACAGCAAGAACCCTGTGAGGACTGCGGTCATATCGGAGGTGCAAGTGCTACCGAGCGGTGTGCCTATAAAACAAATGCACGTCGCGCTCACCACGGAGAAACTGATTGTGGCTTCGGGCGACATCATCAAAGGAGTTTCGCTTTCCCAATGCACAAACGTTCTATCGTGCAGGTAATATCGCATGATTTTCTTCACTTTCACTTTTTAGTAGCCATGTAATTTGAACAACTTATTTTATATTAGTACAATCCATATTGAAAATATCACTTCATTATCCATATATTTATCGTCACCCAAACATTCGTATTACGTCTAGCTACTTTTTATTCTAAAACTCTTTAAACAGATAAGAAGTAATACAACAATTCCTTTCATTATAATTGTCATTCTTTGTTCACTTTGCCCTTGTTAACAATATCAGTACAAAGGAGTGGCTTATCATTTACGATAAACGTTTGGTCATTACTATAGCATTGTTTTTTTTATTGCAATAAATATTAGTCACTTAGTCTCAATTAATTACTTTTTATGTACATATAATTACATCTTTGTCACGGATGGTGCTATAACAATGAAATAACAATATTTACAATATGTTTTACATAAATGCCTCGACAATGTACACCACTGTTAAGAGGACAGAAAACATTGTATCCTAATCATATCAAATTAATCAACAGAGAATGCGTCGCATTACAAGACCCGCACTGCGCATGGGACTCTAAGCAGCAGCAATGCTCGTGGGTCGGCAACAGGCAGTTCCCGAATCCTGAAAGATTCCTCCAGAACGTGGAGTACGGCAAGACGGAAGTGTGCAACAAGCTGCCCGCACTACTGCCGGAGAGGCGCGCTAAGCAACCTGCTGACACTGTCGCTCAGGACGACGTGCGCAATGAGATTCTGATAGAGGTCGTCGAGACCAACGTAGTCTCCGAAGACAAGGCAACCAACAATCATAAACATGAAACTGACCTACTGACAGTGGAGGCGGCGGACGGCAACATCTACAGCGCGCAGGCGCTGCTGACAGCAGTCGTGGCCTCCTGCCTGGTAACGCTCATGCTGGGCTTCGTCATCGGGTACCTCTTTTCCAGGAGGTTTCGTCACCCTTTCTTTGCAGACACTTCGCCATTTAATGAACAACACAACCACTTGAACAGGTATAAAACTATTTTATGAAACGAATTAAATAATATCATTTTATCATCACTTTGAAAAATACAAGAACAATATTTTCCAAAGTTAAAATGAATACATTTTCTATTTCAGACTCAGTCCGTTGGAGACACCACTTAATGTCAACTCTGGGTACATGCCGCCGCGGTCTAAGAACGTGAATATGGTGGCCAATGTGGGGCCACTAGTCAAACAAGACAATCTGCACTTGGAGCTGGGCAAAGACCGCTCACTAGACATGAGAAACTCAACAGAATCCCTCGACAAGGACCTCAAGTGCGGCACGCTACAGAAAGTTAAAAAGACTTACATTTGAAACCAACAAACGATGTATGGTTCCATTAGGAAGTGATAGTGACGATGAGTGCGTAGTGCCAAGTGTTGCGGGCTCGGACTACGACAGTGTGACGATTTTTTATTATGTGTAAATACTTCGCTCTCGTGTCATACTACAGCCGAGTTTCGTAGCTATAATGGAATCGCGCGCATCGAGTGTTCCGCGACTTGTGTTCGATAAACTGATCGTGATTTTAATTATAAACACGCCGAAATGTTAAACCAAATAAAGTGTGGTGCAAGGACGCTTAGACATCTAAACTTGTCTATACCTGTCCACCCCTAGGGCAGTACGATCGAGTGGACGTTTCGTTGTGGCGACTCTGTTTTGTTTGAGCAGTGTAAGATTGCATTTAGATATTAGAAATTAACGATAGGAACAATTTCCTTCAGTATTTTAATCCTATATATACCTCTCATAAAACTATTTGTTTATTACAGTTAATTAAATAGTTTTATGAATTGTATGAGAATATTGTGTGAATATTTAATACTGTTTCTAACATGATATTTAAATCGATTTAGGTCTCCTTAACTCAATGTTTATAAAGACAAGATTAATGCTGAAAGTATGTAAGAACAATAGTTCTAACACGGTACCGGGAAAATGGCAGCTTTAATTAAAAAAAAAACAAACTTTGATACTGAACAGTTAAATATGTCCATGAACTAATAATTTTAAGTCAGTATTAAATATTCACTTGTTACATTCCATGTTAAAACTAAATTTTTTAGAAATAATCAAAATACTGTTCTTTGTAAATATAAATTTGTATATAAGGTCAGGTTGCTAGGAGATTGTGGTCGACATAGTCCCACTGCACGAAGTGAACTTGTTTGCATTGGCAATGTTTCGTGTATCTATAGTTGAAGCATATATAAAATATTGCGAAGCAGTACTAGCTCAAACAGCTGTGGCCTGTAATGATCAATGATTTTACATTTGTTTTAAAGGATTTTATGATTATATAATATTGCTGTGCTAAGTGCATAGTGCCTTGTAGGTTGCCAATTTAGTGCCTAATGTATTTTAGGATACAACAGAAGTTATAATAGATGTTTAGTGACCTATTGTATGGTGATTTTTTTTTAAAACAGAATTGACTATGAGGTTGGTTGACTCCGCTTTGTATATACATAATACCCACAAATTGTAAGACTGTCATGACATATTTTATTTCTCATATATAATTTTGCCTTTTCACATATATACAGTATATTGATTTTAAATAATTTGTTTCTATCTAACAAACATTTCGTCGATATACTTAAAGTACTTCGATATCTCTCTATTTTTATTCTTAATTTTTTTATTGGGTAACCCTTGAATGGGATTATCACTAGGCTGAAAAAAACCACCAGAGATTATAAAAAAAATTAAATAAAAGTGTTCCCACCGTGAAACAAATCAAAGTTTATTAAGTTAAGCCGAAATTGCTTGTTTCTTTCCTGTATTTCTTATAAACATTTTAGATATTATTTTGTTAGTTTAATTGTGATTTTTTTAATTGCTTTCCTTGAATGTTGTAAAAATAATTGTTTATATATTCTATTACAAATATTCAGGTTGTGTATAAAAAATTGATTACACAAAACATTCAATTTTCATTCAAAAGAATATTGTACTTCAAGATTATGTATTATTTATATACTTTATATTAAATAAACCAATTTAAATATTCTTGATTCTTTAATTTCAATTACTCCTGTAGTAAATGTTAATTTAATAATGACAGTTAACCTTGTTTGTGACATCAGTGAGAGTCTTGAACTCATTTTGAAATTCCATTTTGTCTTGAAATGATCTTCACTATCAACAAAATGTTCAATATGAAATTTAAATAAACATTTAATATTATCTTAATAGAATGTAATAATAATAAGACTAGATCACATGTCTTTAATTGACATTCTCCATTACTAAAATATTTATAATTTTTAATTTTCAATAACGTCTTACTGATGGAACATTCAATTCTTGTTTAATGTGGACATAAAAGCTCAAATTACAGCCCCTAGAAACTTAAAGAAGAGCTATCTATGGTCACAATCACAAGTGTTGATCAAATTCTTGCAATCTACTACATAGTTTAAAAAATATAAGCAACATTTAGCTGTTATCAAGATAATTAATATAGTTGCAAAGATACTGACGCTTTTCAATTGCAGTTTTAACAATTTCCCTATCAATAACTATATGATCATCACAAATAACAGGCTCATGCTTAATTACGGAGCATCCTTCGTGAAGTATAACAAAATTATGTAAAACACATGAGGCAAGGATGATAGTGTCATTGGAATCTTGTTTGTTTACATCCAAGTGGTTTAATTTTTTAAATCGCTCTCTCAACAATTCAAACGCATGACCTATATAACTGCGAGCCCTCCAATGCACCTCATTAAATTTCATTTCCTCACTCGTCAACACCTCTTCACTTGTGAACGGTGTTATTAGATTTTTTCTTAACCTATAATTTGAATCACCGATGATGTGATTTTCAAAATCAATAAAGTTTTTAAGTTCTTTAGACAGTTGGCTCTGTCTAAAAACTCTACTCTTCCTAGTATCTCCTATTTTTCCAATATGCACATCAAGAAAGCTCAGTGATTCATCGCAGACAGCTTGCAATAATATTGTTTCAGGAACGCTCTTTCTGTTTCTTTTAGGACCCACTGTGAGCCTGCAGGCATCAATAAAACCTACACAGTTAGGAAACTTATGTCTACTGTTTACTTTTATTCTGGTCATATGCTGTTCCTTTATAGATGGCCAATTTATATAATTGTACCTTTGCTCAGTAAGTATTGAAGCAATTTCATAAAAGATATAACTTACAGAAGATTTATGCAATCCAAACAACACACCAGTTTCACTAAAGGAGTAATCACTTGTTAAAATCCATAAGAAAATGTGCACTTTCTTCTCAAATGGGATAATTGTACAGCCAGGTTGGAATTCCTTTAAACAATTTATCAGTGCCTAGAAAATAAGAATAACATTTTATTATTCATACATGATTTAAAAATTTACCACGACAAAATTTTTTAGATGATAGAAAAGTTATAAGGGATACCTGTACAGTACTCTTCTTCATTTGATACTTTTCAAGATAATCCTCGTCAGTAAATTTAACAACAAAATTTTCGAAATAGGCCTTTACTTCTGTTACATCTGAATTTTTCTTAACTTTCTGTTTTTGTTCTCGTATTATTTGTGTGCTTTGTTCTTTTATTACAAGTTCATCAAAACAGCTCGTATTTTCATTATTATCATTAACAACGTTGGCTACTGCAACTACTATTTTGTTCAATGTGGAGACAGTGTCATCCAAAAAGAATTCCATGACTAAATCTTTATCGAAATTCATTTTGAATTAAGGAAAAGTAAAACAAATATCGGTTTTTCTTCACAAACAACGGAAAAAAACTATGAATTTCATAGTTTATTATTAGTGTAAAAGCTGTATCGTAGTTTTTATCTACACATTTTACTTAACAAAAATCCTAAAATTGTAAACGCTTTTTGAAACTGCAAAAGTAAATTTGAAAGTACAAAAATACAAATATATTGTTTTATGGCATTGTCTCATGTCACTATCAAATGTCAAACATCGGTGTAAGAAAAAATATTTTTTAAACCGTTATACTCATATAAATTCTGGTGTCAAAAGATCCAATATTTTAATATTTATCTCTGTAGAGTTTTTATTTGAAGTGTTTACTTTGTTACCCTGATTATATTTATTTTTAGGCCATTGGACGTGGACTAATTTTGGAAATGCTTTCAACTCTTATATGTATACTCTATATACTGTATAGTTTACATTTGAGTTCGACGCGAGTTTCTTACCTCTGTCAAGTTGTCAAAACCACAAAAATCTTTGAGAAAGGTGGTAATAGTCTTGCTTTGAATTGATAATACATTACATTCATAAATATAATCGTTGATATTGAATTGAACAAATCGCAGAATTACCTTTAAGAAAAAAATGGCTAAAAGATCCGCTTCGGCTGCTTTTGAGACCGAAGAACCGACCCACACAGTAAGGGAAGGCAAAAAACACTCATTAGATTCTGATGAAGAAGACAGTGGTGCCGAGGAAGAAAAGAAAAATGTACTTAATGCTGATGATATTGAAGGGGAAGAGGAAGGAGTTGCAGGATTGGAAGGTGAAGTGAGTACATTGAAGTCTTAATACATCCTTGTAAAAAAAATAACAGTTTTACAGCTAGCTACCATACTCAAAATAACCACTTAGCAATTCTAATCGTGCCACGATATTAGTTATTTAGCTTCTGTTTTCAATTGTTTATCAGGTATAAGCCAAATGTTTACATACCTTTTATTACAGATCACAATAACCCCATTCAACATGAGAGAAGAGCTTGAAGAAGGACACTTTGATACAGCAGGCCACTATCATTGGAAGAAGGAAAAAGAAGTTCGGGATGGCTGGCTTGATAACATTGATTGGGTGAAGGTTAAAGGTCGGCCTGAAGACAAATACAAAATTCACAAAGATGGTGATATTAATGAAGATTCCGACAGTGATGATGGTGAAGATGAAGAAAAAATAGATATAATCTATAATTATAAAGAAATCATACAGCATATGAAGCCGAAAGAAACAATTGCAAAAACAATACAGCGACTTGGTAAGCATTTTACTTTTCCAATAATTAATCTTGTTTAAGTGTCACTGATGTGATTTCAATTATTAAATTGTGTTAACCAGATCATAAAGGCATGGAATATGTTAAGTTCGAGTCTTTGATGATACATGTGCCATATTTATCTTGGATTGTTTTATTTTAATGAGAATGTAATATAAATAATGAAATATACTCATTGTTGTTACTAATTCTACCATGCCATGTGTTTTAGGTGTCAGTTCAAAAATATCTAGTGCTGAACGCTGGAAACGGAAAAAGGCCGGTATTGTTGATGAAGGGAGCAAGACTGTTACAAGAATAACAGAACTTGCCAATCAAATACTAACCAAAACTGGTAATATGGACATATATCAAGAAACCTTTGAGAAAATCACATCCATAATTAACATAGATAAAAAGAAGAAGGATGATTCTGAACTAGATATGTATGCTGATGATTTTGATCAAAAAGAGAAGGAGAGTATGAACACCAAAACTGTACCGTCTGAAAGTAACGAAGATGATGATGGACCTGAAGAAGTTAAATGGGAGTTTAAATGGAAACAAGATGATGATGATGCAGAGATATCAGGACCTCATTCCACAGATCAAATGCAAAAATGGTCCTCGGAAGGTTATTTCAAAACTGGCGTATGGGTTCGGAGACATGGGAAAGAGAGTCAGTTTTATAGTTCAAATAGAATGGATTTTGAGCTTTACATGTGATCATACTGGTTGTTGTCATAAAATATAATTTTTAAGGATAATACATATGTATGAATTTAAATGTTTTAATAATTAATAAAATTTTTGACTTCCAAGCAATGTTTTTTAACAGCAATTCTCACTCTAGAACTCTACAGTAGCTCTACACTGTCAAATAAATACTAAGGAAAGATTAAAACACCAATGTTTTGGACAACATTTATTAGAAACATCAACATTTGCGTGTAATTTTTATTATCAATATTCAAAACATAATAATAGGTATTGAAAGAATACATTCATCACAGATTAAATAAAACAGACTGTACAACATATTCACAATAATTTGGCACATATACCTATAGTCAAATCCCATCATACAATGTACAATGTAAATAAATACTATTTGAAATTGAACCTTGAAAAAAACGTTCCTAATTTAAAAAGTTAAGAATAATAGAAGGGCAACTGGATATGTTGTCAAATTTATATCTATTGAAATATATGGTCTTAACTTTACAGAGAAATAATGCATTTAGGCAGTCTTTATTTTAAGTAGCGAGAGCGACAGTTTTACAGTCAATAAGTGAATACATTTATTATCATGAATTACTCTAATACTTATAATGCATGTATTTTAACATGTTATCATAACGTAACTTGAATTCCTAACACTTCATCATACTAGGGGAATATTCGCTAAGAATAAACAACATTTAGAGAAACTCTGTTTACCCTATTTAGAGGCGGATTCGGTACTTCGTACGATCTGGACGCCTTTGACGACCAGAAAAAAAACATTTCGTGAACACAACTTGTGCGGACGGCAAAAAAATATTGCCTCGCTGTCACATACATGTAAAGTTGTGAAAACAGCCAGAGACAAGAATTTGGCGCCTATTTCCGAACCGCTCGTTCTTTTTTTTTTCTTTGGTGGTACATCCCTATACTATTTACGCTGATCCCGTCCGTCAGCTACGGAGTGCCCATCCCCCCGCGTCCCTTGTTGGCCCGCCGCGTCGCAACTCGATTTGTGCGCTGCGTGCTGTGATGTTGCGACCCGTCAAATGTTTGATTGTCCCTTACCCATACAGCGTACACCTTTTTCGCCTTAGCGTTAATCCGCCTCTGCCTCAATTGTAGGGAATTATTCTACACTTACAAAGCTAGTGATTAGATAAAATTAGTTTACGGTTGCTTTTTTATATAATGAAACGGACATGAGTAATACTAAAAGAGAATCTGTCTACTACACAATTATATTGATCTTTGAATGAATGACTTCGTAATTTGATATATTTTGAGCAAATTGCTCTTTAGGTTTCTACTACGACATTTATGCATATATTATATGTATTGAAGTAAAATGGCTACTTTGACTACGATATCGAGATAAATCTGAAACTGTGACTACTTATGCACTATTTATTATATTTTTGTACTTAATGACTAGAAGGAATGTGTTCATCTTGACATGTATAATGTTTATGCTACTGAAAAAAAGCATTTCCTTTCGCCCAAAATGACTTGAAGAATAACCAATAATACTGACGTTTTAACTTGGAATGAACTTAATCTTACATCATAGTTGAATTTATTTATGTAAATGATAAGAGATGATAGAAATATGGACCGAATTCTATAGATTATATTAAATTTCCAAATACAAATAAGAGGCCTTTGGCTATTAATGTAATACCTGTATAATTCATACTTTCAACAAAATATCAAAATGCATACTTTTATAGATAATAGATAAATCAGTCATAAAATGGAGCCAGTCGTGAGTCATTACAATTATATTGACTCGTAATATTTATCAGTAAAAAATAATAAATAAAATAAACATTAAATAACTTGAATTATTAAAACCTTCGTGTATTACATTATACTACTTATAACAACGTCTAACTCATGCGTAGATCGGTGTCGGTACCGACTAGTTTCTGACTCGTCGTTCTTTCGTCGAAACTATTCGGTACCTACACTGATCTACACGTGAGCATTGCCGTTATTATAAGTAGTATAACCAAATAACTTAGAAATAACTAAAAAAAATCTAAGCATTTTTCTTTGTCCTGCCGAATATTTTAAAAGCAAAACTATAAATGTCCTCCTCGGTCCATATCTTAGAGAATATGTTGATAGCTACAATAAAAACTGTTATAATTTGGACGATAACGAATTGAGATATGGAGGTGCCTATTTCCAACCAGCTGCCCGTGTTCCTGACGTAGTACAGTAGCTGCGTGCCCATGATGTTGGAGTAAATCAATACAATTGTCACCAAATATTCCGAGGACGCCTAAAATTAAAAAAAAAAACAATGACACCCTAATCCTGTACATTCACCATTTCTTATAAAATATAACAGATTTTTGTTAATTTACTAATATTTCTTTTACCACTCTAACTAAAGTTAGGCTTGTGCGAGGATATGGTCCACGACAATAATCGAATGTCGGTATTTGAACTTTCGACATGATCGGAAATCCATACCCTGAACCATTAGGCTATTGGCGCTTTAAAACGCTTAACGAATTACCTTATAAAATGATAATGAGGTATAGACCGCTTCAATCTTTGGCGTTTCAAGGTCGTTAGATCCCTATAATATTTTGAAATTGTCTTTTTATACGTACCCTTGTGACGTGCTGCACCGCTTTGAATGTGCAACCAACGCACATAAACGGCATCAATGTCTTCAGACACACGAGCCCTGTGATGATAAACGGTTGATACGAAGTCGTGAAGCATATAACCCAGCGTATTTCGAACGAGTTCAAAGAAGCGATGTTACCGGTACCGAAGAACGCTAGGAAAATGTACATCGTCTGATTTTGGATTTAGAAAATATACTGATTAAGATACACATTATATGTTAGTTTTTGATTTCTGTTTTTTTTTAACAATCAGATAAAAAAAAAAAACTATTACAATTTTTTTTAAAGGATACAAAGAAGAAGGCTCTACGGAAGTCATTGCCGCTGAGAGTTCGATAAACTGGCGATATAGTCGTCTCCAATTCTTCGCTGTCTTTCGAAAATGTGTAGTCAGTAAGCTAAAAGAAATCTTAAGTTATGCTGCATTCATATAATTAATTGCATTCATATAATTAAACACATTCTCCCAATGACCCAGCGCTAGCAAAGTAACCCAAAATTAGTACTATAATAGTCTTAGTTTATATTTGTTTTATCAGGCAAATAAAGTGTCAGACGCAATGGATACAAAGAGGACCAAAGGTGTGAATGTAACTGTTGCTAGATTTATATAGAAGACTAGTACACACTGCCGACCCTCTGTAGGAGAAAGGCAGGTTGGTGATGTAAACGCTTAGTCTAAACTTTGTGTTGAAATGAATAATACCTTAACATTATTCAAATTGAGGAATTTGAATTCGATGATCATCCAGCATGTGATGTTGAATATTAAGACGACGATGAAGAGAGCCTCGTGCGCCACCGACAGCAGCAGGTAGAGGTTCACCACCGACGTGTTGACGCCCAGCAGCCGGCTGCTCATGCGCCGCGTGTGCCCCAGCGGCAGCACCAGGGTCGCCACTGGACACAATTACAATACTGAATGACTTCGACACTTTGAAAATTTGCCTCATACTACATCTCAGGGACTCCGTAAGTTTCCGTGTGCGTCAGTCATTCACGTCATGTTATTGGACATGTAAAATGTGCAGCGGTCCTTGCCGAGGGTAAAATAAAAAAAAAAAGTTCAGTAAAGTGTACTTGCAGGCGCATTCGGAGACATTGAACCGATTAAAACGTATTGGAAGTACTTCAAATCTATCATGGTCGATATTAAATAGAAAATTATAAAGGTTAAATTGTATGAACATTTTTTACCTAATATAATCCAACACAGAGTTTGCAGAAAGCCCAAAAGCGCGAATCTCTGCTCGTATCGTCTAGCCTGTATAAAGATGACGTAGAGAGATATCCCCAACACGACCATCTGCGTCATAGTTATTGTGATATCCCGACGATTAGTGCGGCTGTCTTTCCAAAGGAACGTAAACACCACCATCGCTAACATCCAGAAACATCCGGCTAACAAACTGAAAAATAAAAAAAAAACAACAAAATGTCATAATTTATGAAAAAAACAATAATTATGAAGTATGTCATGTTGAATGTACTTACACCAATTCAATGAAAACGGCACGCCCCACCACTGGCATGAATGAAAACATGCTTAGCAACATGCATCCGAACATCCAACACGCATGTAACCGTTTAGGCACTAGATTACGCGATGAAGAAAAACACGGCCAAAAGCCCATACCGATTAGTGGAATGCTTAACATCCATCTGTGGGTGAGTGACAAGCCCTAAAAGTTAAGAGTTAATTAACTAATAGCAATGAAAAATCATCATCAAATCACCATACGTCCCCTCGGAGGTGCTCGGAGCTTATTGTATTGTTAAGGGAGACCAGGTCATAGTCGACCACACTGGCCCAATGAGGGTTGCTTGACTTGACACATAACTTTGAAATTCTTCGTAGATATGTGCAGGGTCCAGTACAATATTTTCCTTCACTATAAGTGCGTCGTATAACATACAAATCGAACCTGGACATATGTTGGGTGTCGTCCGGTCCATTCAAGAGTTTTATAACTTGGCTACCGATGTCCTAAATATATTATTAAAAATTAGGTTATTACCATCGCTAGACATCCGAGAGCATAACAACATATTTCAATGATCGTGTCAGTCACGCCGCGGTACATTCTGATCAGTGTTAGAGTGTAGACCCATAGGTTGAAATAATGCAAAGCATTTGTCCACAGCACGATCGGAGTTAGGAAAAAGAAATAATACTGTACCGGTAAGTTTTGTACTGAAAACATTAATTTTATGTTAATAATTATGATGTTTCAACTATATTATTATTATTATTATTATATAAAAATAATTACTAACCAAATATAAGACCTATAGTCACGATATACAATGATGCTGTTAAAAATTTAGTGAAACATTTCAACTTATAGTTTTCCTTTGATTTCACACACTTGAGTTTGTAAATTTCAATGAGAGCACAAACGTTGTCTGCCACTAATGTATTAAGCAGGCACACGATCCAGCCGAGGAAGGACAATGTTGTTGCAATCAAAAGAGGTTTCTGATAGTAATTATGGTAATAGTTCAGTCCAGATAAGCTTAAATTCATGACTTCCTCACTGAATAAAATTAACTCTTCATATTGATGTTCATTGAGTAGCTTTTGTGAGAATGTAGTGATTTCATCAATTTTCTCCGAGTCCAACGGCTTGTATGGTTTGTATAACACGTTAATGACATACTCTTCAACGTCTTGTTTCTTTTTATTGTACTGAGATAACAGTTGCTTGCTGTTGCTGTACATCGCCTTTGCCCTATTTGGCAATGTCATGTTTAAGAGATCAACTGGAACTTTACCCTAAAATTTGTTATAATCACAGTATAATAAAGCTCAGCTATTAAAATTAATAAATAATTTAATGGGTTTAATGGGCAGTAATGATTTTTGGAATTCAAGATTTGGCGCTGTTTGTTTATACGTAATGAAAATTTTTATTCATAATTTTGTACAAATACTGGTTGCGGATTGGTCGAAATGTGAATATAATTTTTTTTTTAATAAATCTTATAAAAAATAACTTTTTGCACTTCTCCAGATGAAATGTTATCCAAGTCCACATACAACTGTATCAAATCTCTTATCAGTTCACACAATGACACCGACGAAAATGCTTTAATTAAAAAAATACATACAATAGAGTTTACTGGAACTGGAATTGATAGAAAAGTAGACATTAAAGGAGCTAAATCAGCTTGCTCTATGTCATATCTATGTTCAGAGGACATATTTTTAGTTTCCGGATCACTAGTCAATCGCTTAACTTGTTGAACACCCGCGCCCCACACTATGTACGGTGTCTGAGTCTCATACTCATCCCCCGTACCATGGGAACCTGTTAAACAAATCTCAATCAATAATCAAATAGTCTTCATGTCAATTAAATAAAAAAACAACCAGAATAGTAGCAAATTTCATACATACATAACATTCACAATACTAACGTTAATATAAAACATTTTGGTTCTCCCAACGTTACAAACATACCAGATGTCTTCTTGATACGTAGATTCTAAGCGCCAATAGCCTAATGGTTAAAGGTACTGACTACCGATCTAGCGGTCGTGGGTTCGAATCACGCCATCAGACTATTGTTGTGGACCATATCCTAAGATAAACTTTTTCAATCTTACTTGGAATGGTCACAAGAAATATTAGTAAATTAACAAAAATCCGCTGATATTTTAATTTAAGAAAAAAAGATCACAATTAAAGGCATTTATTCAATTACCCTAAAATTGAAATACTTACCCCAGTCCGTCATTCCGTGGTCAGAAGTCACAAGGAAAGTAGTTTTACCATCATCTTTGTAAAATTTCCTGATCATTTCTTCTATGTCTTTAATATTTTCATCCACATGTTCTATTGTTCGAACGTAATTTCTGTTTAGAATAAAAAAAAAATTGGTAAGTAAAATGAAATATTGTTCTTTCAAGTTTCTCATATATACTAAACTCCTGTCTCCTGCATAAGTTCATTGGTTCCCAACAAACAAAGCGTACATGACATATTTTGTTATATCTGTTCATTTTATTATTCTTTCCAAATTTACAAAAAATTTTAACTTCTTACCGAGTTCTTGGTTTATCAGTATGACCAGAGGTGTCTGTGCCTAATAAATGTAAGAACAATACTATTTTTGCAGTATTCAGTTTCTTCTTTAAACCTTCATCAGTTTCAGCATTGTCAAACAGGTCTCTGACACGCCGGAAAACCCATTCGTCTAGCAATATAGTACTCTTATCCGCACAAAATGTATTGTCGTATGGATCAAATTTGGTAACATAAATGTGTCCATCAATTGTTCCTTTAGTAAAGATGTCCACTATATCATAAGCTCCCCAAGACCATGTATATTTTGATCTGTTGAACACTGAATCAAAATCAACAGGATTATCCTTCCATCCTTGGGTAACTGCTGAGGGGTCTTCGTAAAAGCCAGCAATGATAGCAACATGTCCAGGTCGGGATTCAGTTGGTACTCGGGTGTGAGATATTCCCCATCTTCCTTCTGAGTTAGCAATGGACCTATGAGTTTAATACAAATTTTACTTATCATCTTTAAAGCTAAGTATAACATTATGACATGTTTAGTTTCACAATAAGTATTTGTCATTCTTACCTAAGGTTCGGCATGGTTGTGTAATTTACAAAGGATTCAGCTCGTAGCCCGTCCACCACAAAGAGAATAAGTCGATCTGATGTTGGCTCATGGGTTGGTTGATACGGTATAACATCTTTGACCACCGGAGATTTAAAGTATATATCGAAAATGGAAAATAAAAATATAATATGCACTAGGATGCCGTAATCAATCGTTGTTAAATTTAGAAAATACATTTTTAATAATTCTTGAATTAAAAACTCATATTTTAAAAGTTTCAATACATTTTCTCAAATTAGGTAAAAAGATTCATCACTTGTTTTAAACAATAAAGTAAAACTGTCCGATTTAACTGTTCCTCTTTTTCAATTCTCCCTTGATATCTAGGCACCAAGTAAGACTATTGATTCTGTCTTCAATGTGCCTTGTATCCACAGGTGGAAGCGCGCAGAAGCGCAACAGCGCAGTAGCTTAACTGACTAGTATTGATATTCAAGTTATTGATTTATGATGTTTTTATGTATATATTCAATTCCAATTGCAATCCACATCCAGAACCTCACATTTCACTAATTTTAAACATAGACAAAGTTCACATTTTACTGTAGGATTCTAAAATTTCGAAATATTTTCCCATTAAATATTTTTCACATTTAACTATGCATTTTACACAGCACTGCACTACTTTTCAAGTAATTTCATAATGTAGCTGAAAACATGAAAGAACGCAATGGTCGCCATGTACGTTTTTGATTATGATTTGACGTTTCATTGTTTACTTATCAAGTTAAGTCGCTTAGATTTATATTCTGTATTTAATTTTTGTTTTTCTATAGTCTGTACACTGTCAAAACACTGACTATATATGAAAGGATACGGTATCATGTGCCTATTTGATTTTCGCCATTTTGGCGCTGATGGTAGTGGCTGGCCGCAGTGGTGAGGATTACAACGAATAATAGAGCTAAAATTAACCGTCAGTAACATTAGCAGGCGCCTTTAAGCACCTTTAAGTTGAAACAAAACAACAGCTCCCTTCCAACCAGCGGCCAGTCCATGTTTAAGTCAGTTTGGTAAAATCTACGATTATTGTATCAAGAATCAATAAAAAAAATCGTTGCTTAGAGATATAACATTACTTAGAAACTTGTGTCAAACGATGGTTGAAACATGCACCACGTTAAAATTAAAGTAAACTCTAGTTGAATATACTTAGTTCATCGAATCAAATTAGTATGCGATGGTCAGCCTTAATCCATTGAATATTGTGCCCATAAATCGCACATCAATTTTCATTTTAAATTTAACCTAAAGTTTTAATTCTCAATAAGAAAAATATATTTTACTACAACTTGTGATGATCAAATAATAAAAAAAAATGTAATGTACAAAAATAGGTCAACTTTTAATTGGTAAAGATGGTAGGAATTAATTTTAACATAACTAAACGTACGTTTAAGCAAGCTATTAGCACCGTCAACATAAAAGACTATAAGTACATGATCTTATAGGATTTCATTAATCATCCATTCCAGCCGATATTAAATCAAATAATTCATTTTCCTGTGCCTCAATTACTTTTTTAAATACTGTTTCAGTCGACATGCTTTCATTAAATTCGCCTTTAATTGCAAGTCCCAAAGTAGCATAAAGGCGACGAATTTGACCTGCCGTCAACCATCCTCGTTGTCCTGGATCAAAACTTTTAATTACAGCTTCAAGATGTCTGCAAACAATTTTAAAGTTAAATATTTTAAACTGTATACTTATTTCACAAAGAGTCGCATTTCTGTAGATTATAAAACATTTGGAAAAAAGGACTTTCTAAAATGTTCTTCTTTCATTCTAAATAGTCTCAGGTGTACTTATTTATTTTATCCTACAAAAAAATATTTGATATTATTTTTACTATATTTTATTTCAGTATCTGCCTTAACATGAAATTGTTTGTATCATTTTTATTACCACTTTACCTATTTTCGTACAAAACAGGAGCGGATCCAACACCCGCACGAAACAGCATACAATCATCAAGAAGCTTTTCTAAATATAGGTGCGGCTTATCAGATTCGTATGCCAATATTTTCGATATTAAAAATCTTATCAATTGTGGTATTCTACGTTCTCGTAAATAATTTTCAGTTTCGGAAACAATTCCTAAAATACGTTTCTTATGTGCGGAAATGGCTACCCTTTCCGAAGATGACTCTGGACAAACACATTTACAAACATAAATAACTCCGGGTTCATATTCTTCTTCCATTACGCTTTATTATTTCCTATTTTTATTATGTTATTGAAAGAGTAAAGTATTACATCCGTAATACAATTAGTAATTAATTGACACTAATACAGTTTGATGTATAGTTCCATCAAAATTGATCAAAATCTTGTCAGCATGTTTTTGTTTTGATTGTTTTATGTAATGTTGAAAAAGAAAACTTTTTATACTTTAACAAAAACGTTTAAATCTATTTTATTATCTACTATTATGTGATTTCTTTCGATGATTTCTTTTAATCGTACCACTTACAATAAACCAATTGTTTTTATTGTAACTTGTAAATAATTGTAATCCAAAAATGTCTATGAAGCAGTAAGTTCCTCTATGGGAGATTTACAAGCTGCCTTTTTTAATTAAAAAGTAGAAATCAAATAGGCACAAAATATCACGGCAGCTAGCACATCTAATTATACCGAACAAATTTATCTTGTCTATTATCGATCAATCAACAACATTACTCTTTGACATTAACGGTTAACATCATTTCGAATGTTTTGCTTTTCGTAAGTATTATTTCATCGCGTTTTAAGTTTTTACTTAGTGTAACTTATTTTTCTTTTATACTATAATGAGTGACATATCATGAGTGTTAATTATTGAACAAGTTAAGGCAATAAGAATAATAATGGGAAACGACACTGGAGAGACGTTTATCGGAAAAATTGACGACTGTAAGTAAATGATTTATAGACTCTTTTTATTTATTATTACGAAGGTGTTAATGTTAAATTTCGATAAAATGTTTGCTTGATGCAAAATACATTCAGGAATAATTACTTCAGTTGTGTCATACTTTGGTTTTAGGCGACAGAGATGTTCGCAAAACTGGGCAGGAAATGGATATAATAAGAGAAAGGACTGTTGCTTATGAATACCTTTGTCGACTTGAAGAAGCTAAGACTTGGATGGAGGCATGTTTGAAGGAAAAACTTCCCCATCCTGTTGAGTTTGAGGAATGTCTCCGTAATGGGGTTTACTTGGCTAAATTAGGAAATTTCATATCTCCTGAATTATTGTCGTTTAATAAAATCTATGATGTTGATCAAAGGCGATACAAGGTAATAACACTGTTATTATAAATGTCTGGATACAAAAATTAAAATATTTCAATTAGTGCATGACTAGATTGTTAACTTCTTTACTCAAGTAATCAATTGGATGAGGACAAGGTTGGATGGTGATTCTCCAGCCTATTGAGACATATTATAAATAAATAGGTATATTTAAACTAGTGCAATAGTACTTCTAAAGTGTAAATGCTTCTATTTATTTTTTGGTTGTCATGCCTTGTTAAATATTGAGTGTTTAGTATTCTAGATCATTGGATCCTCAAGATCCACATGGTATCATATGCGATGGGAGACATATACTCTGACATTGTTTATTTTTGTGAGATATAAAAACAAATTAAGAGGACAACTCAATTAAGAAAATTAGTATTGATACATTCATTAACTAATGAAAGTTGTGAGAAAAATCAATAAACATGCTTTATAATCTATGTACCCTTTATAAAATGTCTTATGTACTCCTTACCCTATTATATGTATAAACTTTAATTCTCAGTAATCTTATATGACTATAGACTTATAGAATTCATATTGCCCAGTTATTTTTGGCACTAACACTTGCTTATTTTTTTTTTTACATTAAAAATCTAAATGTTCTTACTGTTATATTATGATTGTGATTTAAGTAACATTTTGTGTGATAACATCATTGTATTTTTTCGTAAACATGGAAGATTTTTATTATTAAGAAATTATAATGTCATTGATTGCATTCAGTCATGGCTAAAAAACCATTTCTTTTCTTCAGATAATGGGCTTACAATTTAAACATACTGATAACATAAATAAATTTCTACAAGTGCTAAAAAGGACGGAGCTGCCGGTGGTAAGTTTATTTTATTAGGCTGCCTTTATGTTACAATAGTATATATTTACTTAATATAATAAATTTGGCTTTCCTTCCAGACGTTTCAACCAGAGACAACAGATATTTATGACAAAAAGAACATGCCACGGGTGATTTACTGTATACATGCTCTTAGTTCACATTTGTTTAAGCTTGGAAAGGCTCCACTTATTCATGATGTTTTTGGAAAAGCAGTATTCACAGGTTGGTACTCATAGTTAATGCGCTGGTAAAATATCTAAATCAACTCCTCTATTATTTAATTATTGGATGTTTGCTAAAAAAATATCGTTTTTATTTTTTATATGAATTTAACAACATAGTAGCTGATATGTAAAGTTTTGCTCATTAGTTACATGTTAACAAGCATGATTTTTTCTTATATATCAGCATATAATTTGAAGTTATTAATGTTTGTAGTTATAATTCCAATTAAGCTGTAGACTTAAGTTGCAATGGAGTCACAGTGATTAAGAAATTGTGTCCCGAGTTAAAATTTCATTTCAGATGAACAACTGGATTCAGTATCAAAAGATTTACAGAATTGTAAACATCCCCTTCCTATGTTCCAAAAAATTGGAGGCATCCTTTCAAGGAATAATGTTGATAACAATACAATAGTAAATGACGCAGTTGTTGAACTGAATAATTTATTAGACACTGAGAAACCCATCACCACAGCAATACTGAACCCGTGTCTGAAGCTAAAGTATGTACAGAATCAACTAATAGAAGTATATAAGGAAGTTTTAAAAAATGCGAAACATGAGAAACTTCAAGTGGCTCTAAATCATTCACTAAACGAAAGTTATGTACCAGATGATTTTGATGAAATGTTAACTGTTGTTGAAATTCAAGGACATGTGACTGCAACAAATTTTAGATATTTATGGAAGAAATTATGTTCAGTGTGCCAACATAATGATGTTAGTAGTTTGCATAAAACATTTAACGAGGAATGGGTTAAACTCGATCATTACGAATACAGCAATCTAGATTTCTATTGTGACGTTGTAAAAGAAATTATTGAAAGTAATAAAGATATTGACGTCGAAAGTGTTACAAACTGGCACAAGATATTTCAGAACATTATCAACGAAGGGAATAGAAAAGCGTTTGAACATAAAGATCATAAATCAGCAATTGGTATTGTTAATAAATCATTAGACGACGGTAGTCCGAACGATCTTTACGTCGCATTGAAAAATCCCAAGTTAGGATTGAATATTAAAATTGACAAGTTTGCAATGCCACTGTTATTTGAAGAGATGAGATTAGAGAAATGTGAATTGGAAAGAAATTTGAATGAGAACGAGATCGCAGCTTCAGTGTCGTATTTATCATCGATCGCGTACATCTCTCGTGCTGTGGAGATGGGCGATGAAACTGCAGTTTGGAATTCGCTTAATTCGAAACAGATTAATTTAGAAAACTTAAGGGCGCACTGTCGACGTCGGTACTTCGCCGCGCTGGTGACCGCGCTGCAAGTGAAATACAAGGAACAGTTCGAGTGTCCGTTACTCACCCTTGACGATATTCGCGATGCTGTCGAAATGGTTAATGTTAAAGATGACGATAACGAAGAATGTAAGTATTTTAGATTAATTAGAGAATATAGATCATTTTTTTATTGCAATTTCAGTTTTTTTTTTTAATGTCAGCACAGTTTTGTTAATTTACTAAGGTTGTTTTTGGGATATTGTTCAACGATAATAATAGAATGTTGAGAATCAAACCGACGACCGCTAGAGTTCGTACCCAGAATCATAATGCTATCGTGTTTCATTAAAATAATATATTTCATTGTTTCCCAGTGGTTGTTTTGATAGATGGTATCAATAGAACTGTATCAACGGAAGATACGACGACGCTAATAACATTATTAAAGAATCCCGTGTTAAAGCTGCCCGTGACGCTGCATAAAGAGGAATACAATCTTTGCATGCGGACGTTGAAGAAGATATTTCACCAAAAAGAATCACAGAACCTTTGGTACGACGACATTCTGAGCGCAGTCAACGAAGTTCACGCTGAGTCAGTCAAAGCCAAGGAACTAACTGAAGCATTGGTTCAGTTGAATATGGCTGTCATAAAAAACAATATCAATGAATTTTGGAATGTTTTAACGTCGCCCATACTTTCTGTTTCCGAAATTATTGAGGAAGAATGCGTGGAAATGTATTTTCATATGTTTACTAAAGCACTATGGAAACGACGTCACTACATCTGTCCCTGGATTGTCTGCCACACGGAAGCGGGGAACACTTTGTACGTAGACATCGAATCGTACAACTACAGTTGGATAACTCCTAAAGATTTCGTCCCTCACCATAGATATTTAACAAAAAAAGATATCAGTGTGATCATAGAGAAAACAAACAAACAGCAACACAATTCGCAAACTGAAGGACTTTCAGAGAAGAAATTGACGAAGTTCCAAGCTCATTGCAGAGGATATTTAGTGAGGCAGGCGACGGTAAGGGAGAAGTTATACAGAGTTAATGAGGACTTGATCATTAAAATACAAGCATGGTGGCGACAAGTACTGGTGCAGAAGAAATATGGTACATTAA
This sequence comes from Papilio gigon, assembly GCA_027563995.1. Lineage (NCBI taxonomy): Eukaryota > Metazoa > Arthropoda > Insecta > Lepidoptera > Papilionidae > Papilio > Papilio gigon. Next base: position 4,206,753 of record JAODUI010000012.1, read on the forward strand.
TCAAAATGAAAACGATAGAAGCGAAATTAAAACGAGAGAAGAAACGGAATCCCTGGGCGTGGTACAAGGCGCAGGAACATAAAATAATCAGAATACAAGCTCTGTGGCGCGGTCGCCGCGCTCGCCAAGCCTTTGTTTCACTCTTCCATTCGCCAAACCCACCGCTAAAAGTTGTGAAAAAATTCATACCGATATTAGATTTTGCAACAGAAGATTACGACAGAGAAATCGAACTGCAAACTTTAAAATCTGAAGTTGTACAATCGATAAGAAGGAACCAGGAGCTGTCGAAGCAGATAGACGATATGGATCTTAAAATCGGCCTGCTCGTACAGAACCGTATCGCGCTGCAGGAGGTCGCGGCGCACGGCCTCAAACTGAACAATTTAGTTAAAAACAATTCAACTACGAAACTGGTCTTCCAAAACCGTGAAGGGAAGGGATCGTTAATGACGATCTCGACGGCTGTGAAAGGGTTAAAATCTCTTACTAAAGAGAGTAAGAGATTGCTAGATGGATATCAACATCTATTCTACGAGCTCCAGACGAATCCGACGTACTTATCAAAACTGTTATTCTGTATACCACAGAACAAAACCAATTTCTTTCTTCAGAATGTCGTTTTGAGTCTTTACAACTTTGGTGCGTACGCTAGAGATGAATATTTGTTGTTGAAACTGTTTCGATTTACTCTTGAAGAAGAAATAAGCTGTAAAGTTTCGAAGCCGTTCGATATAATAGCATCTACACCGCTCGTACTTAAAATGGCCGTCAGCCTGTCGCGGCAGTTGTCCGGCTTGAACAGCTTGCAGACCATCATCGGACCTCTGGTTGAGATGATGCTGAAAGACAAAGATATGAATATCGAAACGGGTCCAGTCGAGATTTACAAGGCCTGGAGGAATGAAACCGAAATGAAGACGGGCCAGATTTCGTAAGTATTCTACAAGTAAACTAAATATACTAATTTACAGCATTTGTCAAATTTCCATATGGATGAAAAATATTACTTTTAATAGCGAAAATTATTTTTCTATCTCTTACTACCCAAGATTGCAACGATGGATTAATTATTCTATATAATTTCTATGTTACAGGAAACTACCATATACAGTAACTCAAGAGGAGGCTTTAAACTATCCCGAAGTTAAATCTCGCCTCCAAGTTGCGTTGACTCAACTGAGAACTGTCGTAACCATGTTTTTGGATAAAATCATCAGTTCAACGGAATTGTTACCGTTCTGTATCACTTACATGTCGCGGGTGCTGCACCGCTCTTTGACCTCCAAGTTCCCACATACACCGGAAAAGGACATTCTTAAAGTATGTATAAAAATATTTTCTCGGATAGTTTTTTTTAATTTTTTATTTATATTTTGCATATAATGTTTCAGGTGATCGGCAATCTGGTTTACTATCAATTCTTGAACGCGGCGATCGTAGCGCCCGATGCCTTTCACATTATCAACATGCCCAACGGCGCGGGACTCACCACGGACCAAAGAAAGAACCTCGCCTCCGTCGCAAAGATACTGCATTTCTCTGCCGCTAAAAAGGGTGTATGTAACATTTAAATACTATTTCCTAGATTAGGTCTTTGACTACTGTCAAATTATAATTTATACCGTACCTAAGCAACCTGGATTTGGAAAGACCAGCATTTTCTCTAGGCGATGAAAGCAAGATGTACCAAGATACAAAACGGATTTGTTTATCGTAATCACTATCAGCCTTTGTCTGCCCACTGCTGGACGACCTTCCCCAATGTCTTCAACAGTATGCGGTCCTCCGCCTTTCGATTTATTTGTTATGTTTATCCTTATTTTTTTTATCGATTCCAAAAAAAAATGTATTCGTAGAGTCGAAATACTTTTTAGTGTTCTAAAATATAATATTGCTCTAACTTGACCAAAAGTAAAATTTCTGTAATGTTTTCCAGGTATTTACATCCAACTACTTCAAGAGTAGCATTGCTTTAAACAGCAAACACATCGCTGT
>JAODUI010000012.1:4208850-4285198 GCA_027563995.1 Papilio gigon
CCCTGAAGATGAGCCCCCGATGGGCTCGAAACTAGTCGGTACTGACACCGAGTTGCACGTGAGTTAAGCCGTTTTATTAGTGATATACGATCTAAATAGTTACTAATATAATCTAATTATTTTGGTTTTCTAAGAAATACAAACTCATGTAACAGAGAAGAAAACATTAAAAATGAATTCGTAATATTTGATAAAAGCCGCTATGAAAAATTCTCATTGAACATAAAAGTATTTATTAAAAAATATTCGTAATGTTATTGACATTCATCCGACGCGCGATGCCGGTAGCTTTGGAACTGATATCCATTATTCATCCCGAGTTCCGTTTAAGTCGAGACAACAAGTTACTGACGCCGCGCCGGACAAACAAAGCACGACAAATAAAATGGACTCGTTCAATTGTCCCACCACCTTCTCCCACTTCCCCTGCTTTCCCCTACCTTCCCCTGGCTTCTTATTTATCTTGCCACAATACCGTGTTCACGGTCCGCGGATCCTTTTTTTAGTCAACAACCGTTACTTTTATTTGTCTTTTTCACTTTTACAATAAACCACGACGAATTCATGTTACAGAGTTGACAATAAATGACAATTTTCATTTAATGTCTACGTACTAGCTACGGCGTAGCAAGCGAATCTTACTGACTACACAAACATTTGTAACCACTGTAATTTCTAAAGACAAAGATAGTAATTTAGTATTTTATGACTCATCTTGCACCTATGAAAACGAACATTCACCTACGGGGCGGCATAGTATGTACCTACTAGTCCTTCATACATCTCTATCAGGCGTCGTACCTGAAGTCATGCGCTTACGCATATCCTATCGCATAACATATCCATGCTGTGTTCAAGGTCTCCTTTTGCACTTTCCTTTCTTTTTCACATTCAATCTCATAACTTTCTCGTTCATATGGCCATCATCTCTCCGCAAAATGTGCCCATACTACTAACGTTAAATTTGCTCAATTCTTCTTCTGAAATAAATGTGGCCTAGTTACACAAAAATGACATTTGATCTGGCGCCAAGCAATACTTTATAAACATTACTTTGTTTTCCTGCACCTCGTGTTCCGGAAGGTATACGAGGGTCTTATCAAGCAGAGTTAGCTAATGTCTAAAGTTGGTAGACTCGAAGTATTTGGACGCCGCTCACGGCACCACATAATAATAAAAAAAAACAAGGACCTTTTTGTCTGCATTTGTATCTTAAATAAGTTTGTCTTAGTTCTAATAACAGTAAAACGTAATGAGAGTCCAGCGAGGTACTAAATAGTTTTCTGCAATGTTGCATTTACGAGCGACGCAACAATGAATGTCGTCTTAGAGAACAAAAGCTGAGTTAACGAAGCTTACAAAGTAAGCTAGACCCTTGGCGGTGTTACAGAAAATTTGTCTTATACCTTACAAGAAGGCGAACCCCGCCCCTTTTTAAAAATAACCAATTAGGTACATTAATAAAAAAAATATGTAAAACTCTGCACTGTCTATACTTCCCACTTTGATGACGTATACAAGGGAAGTACAATTTTTATCGGAGTTAGGAAATATGAATTCAGTTTAAAGTGTTACAGATAATGTTTTGTTTACTTTGTGTTCAAACATTGATTTCTAAATGATTTTTTAATCCTTTACGAATTTAGATAGAAACTGTGGGAAGAGATCGCTAGGTGATCTATAGTTATCTTGGCTCATGTAACACGACACATAAAATATCAAGTTACTTGCCTTTAACATCGTTTGAAAGAATCACTATCAAGAATTTACGGCTGTTTACGAAGACTTGAGTTGTTATTATAAGATTTACGATATGACGTAATGCGATGTGACGGTGCCGCGTCCCTTCAGAGATCAGTGTCGAAGGAGGGCAACATTGTAATATAATGGTTATCTTTTAAACCTTGGGCTTAACGTCATTTGGGCTAATTTAAGTACAGCGACATCTAGTATTTTTTTAACAAACAATGAGTCAATAAAGATGTTGTTTTTATTTTGTTTACTTCATTTCGTTACCGACCAGCCCGAAAATGACATAATTTTGAATTTAGGTTGAGATAAATAAAAATTGAAACCAAGAAACTTGTCCACAAAAGTTATATCAGAGAATGCTGTCTAAACAGAAAAACTAAATTATTCAAACAAATTGTAAATAATAGTTTAAATGTGTAAGTAAGAGAAAATAACATGAGCAAATAGTTAATACTTCAAAAAATAATAAACATAATTCTGTAGTAGTTTTTAGCTTAACCTTTTCGTGTAAATTATTTAAATGCGTGTCGCGCTCATAACTCCTGCCTGTAATTAGTTAATGAACGCACATTTTCTCATGTTCACTTTCTGAACAGCACTTTGTTAAACTGAAACAGTTGCAAACTTTTTTTAAACGTGCTAAAAAAAGTTAAACGTGTTTTTTAAACATGTCTGTGTGAGCAGATCATTTGTTTATCAAATGATAACGTTTGTAAAAATCATTTTAACTTTCATATACTGTGATATGTAACATAAATATGTTGAATACAAAATTTGTTTCTCCTTACTGTTATAATAATAATAACCATCTCGTTTATGACGTCATCAACTCGATAGAGCTCTGTAGCGTTTGTATAAAGAAGGGATATTAAGTCGTATCAAAGCGAGAAGAAACCCATCGTAAAACTAACGTATTGTGTTTGCTCAGTTTGAGATTTATAAAGCAAAGTTATATAAATAATACAAAAGCCGATGTCGCGTAATAAATAACTGCGCTACTGAATTTGAACATTCATCTTCGTTCTGTCGAAGTAAGTAGCGCCAATCTGCGCTGGAAAGTTTCGAGTGTCGGTAGTTTTGGTAAAATATCTGTCATATCTCGCGATATCGTCGTGCGCAATGAGCGGAGCTGTAACAAGGGTCGAATGTCGCGTCGAGAAAACAATTTGCCAAGTTTTTGTTTGCGAACGTTCTCACCGAATTCATCTACATTTATTACTCATTCGAATTTGGACGACTTATAGAGCTTCATACAATAGATTGTTAGTTTCTCAATAAGTTAAACTTTCGAGGAATCAACAATTCATATGATGTTAGAATAAATAAAGAAGGGGAACACCGAAGCGGTTGTTCGAACAGTGCCATGCTTTTACATTTTGCATGTTATAGAAAAACTGGCATTTAAATCATAAAAGTTTCAGTTTCTAAATTCCTAAAGCTGTATTTGAAATGTGTACTGACTATTTTTTTTAACTTCCATTGAAAAAAGACAGCATCAAACTGTCAAGCTATGCTCCTTTTTTTCGTAAAGCCGAATACAGAACAAAATCTGCACCCCGTACTGTACGGTACAGAAACGATTTTTTTCCGGGCAAAGGTTTAAAGTAAAACTGCCTGCTGGATACTCGGGTCGTGCTCTTTTATACTCTGGACACAACAGCCTCAGTTCTACACAATGACAAATTCACTAACATTGTCACTAACGACAGTAAGTTACTCTTATAAAATATATTTTATTGTTTGTATAGAGATTCATAAAACAGCCTCTTATAAATAATGTAAGCGCTCATTTCAGTCTAATTCCTTTTTCTAATTTCAACTTGTAAGTATAGATTATTTTCAAACATGGGATATTCAATTATAGATTACTTCTTTACTAATCTACGTGTAAATTGTGTAACATCTCATTCAAATTACATTAATCTGAAATACATTTAACATATGTACAAATTTCAATTTCCACCGATCTCCCTCTGTGTAGATTTAACTAGTACCAAGCCATGAACGTTCTCGAATATCAAACGCAGTCGTTGAAATTCAATCTGAGATATGAAAATATTGGCCAAGCACGCGAGCCGGCGGCACGTACTCCGCGGAGAGCCTTGTTGTGTAGCGACGCACAAATACACACTCTAAAATATTTATTACTTTGAATTAAACAGTTTTGAAATTTTGAAATCGTTCTAGAGAAAAATGAAAAGCACTAGATTACGGGCAGCGCATGTAGGTAGGAAACTAATGTAGTAAGTGGACCAATGAGACAGAGACAGTGCTAAGAAAGTGGGCATGGATTTTGTGAAGAGCGAAATCAAATAAAAATAAGATAAACAAAGGGATATATAGATAGTAACCGGACATTTATCTAAGCGTTAACTAAATGAGTCTTTTTAATTAAATTAGCTAGACTTTTGATGGAACAAACGTAAGTAAGCAATCAATCTATAAATAAACTTAATTAAAAGCACGCTTCAAAAGTTCCAATCAAATAAATTACAGAGAACGATCCACTATTTTCGTTAACGGCGGCGCACGGTTTTTAGTTCCAGCCATGTACAAAAACATGTACCAATTTCGAAATACCAGTTTTAAATCTCCAAAACTGAAATTTAAAAAGTTAGGCGTTTTACAAGCAAGTTTTTCTATTAATAAGCAAATCTATCGTTAAGTGACGTTGTTTACGCAAACACTTAAGGAAATATGCAAAAACCTTTTTGCAAACGAACCATGCAAAATGAAAAAAAAAAAGGCCCAAGTCTAATGATAAGAGTACGGGTTTCCGGTCACGTAGTCGAAGGTTCGAAGCTTGCTCAATATAGCCTATTTTCTTAAATTGTCTCCTAGGACAGGCCTAGATCTTCGGAGTAGTATCAGAAATATTAGTAAATTAAGAAAAGTCTGCTTGTACATATTTTAAAAATTGTGATTTTGACATCACAATTCGTAAGGTTGACCAAACTTATCCTTTCTCTACTTAAAATGCTAACCACAAGTCGAAACAAAACAAGTCTCTAAATGAAATTTTAGTAATACAATACCTTCAAGTCAAAGCTCAGAGCGGCAACTAAATTGTTTGATAATTAAATAGTTTTCAGAATTAATTAAAATGTTTTCAATTAATAACTTCCTAATAATTGATTTTCCGGTCTAATTAACCTTTTCAATATCAACTATGAGACATTTAAGCTGGTAGCTAGGCGCTCTAACATCGTAAAGGTACCACTGTTCACTTTTTATTAAGGTCACAAGTCCTTTAAGAAAAAAACGTATCTCCTTTTAAAAGGCAAACAACGCTCCAGTAACTGATCAAACAATACAATAGTATTAATAATGTTGGCTTCGGTTAAAGAAGAAATTAATCTTGTCTTCAAATGAATTTCAGGTTAATTAGTTTCCTAATCTAATCCCTTCTGTTGCGTGGAATGTTATTAATTACTTTGACGTCAGACAATATAAATGGGATAGACCCAATTACAACGGGCCTTAAACCACCTACTGAATTTAATTTCTTCTCACGATTGATGACTGCCGCTACGAGACGCATATTTATAATCTAACAATGTTTCAACTATTCACACACAGTTAAATAAGAAATAGAAAGTGAAGTGAAGTGTCGAAACCAAATAAAAGTGAGAAATTATAATAAAACTATCTGAATAATTTTATCATCAGAAGGCTGTAATCACTTAAAACAGACATGTTTGTAATTTATACAATGAAATGTTCCAAAAGAAATCCAAAGACAAGAAACATCATTGTCAGCATTGATCAGGCGTAAATATAATTTCTTATTTTCGTTAATTCGACTTGATATAAGTTATCTACTAGTATTTATAAATATGTCAAGTTCACGAAAACTTTATAAAATAGATTAAAATAAAGATTACGTACCTTCCAATCAATTCAAAAGTGCCGACAAAATCTGTCTACCTATTTGGGAGATTGCCTAAAACAAAAAAATGTGGACTTGCGGACAATAGATAAAATTAAAAAAAACGTTTTTTCGTTATACAAAAACATACGGAGAATGCACTACGCGTACGGTGCTTAATTTTTTCCATAATGTAAGTAGATAATTTAAATTTTTAATTAAGTGTACAGATTTTTAATACTTTATAATACTTGTATGGTAATACAACATACATTTGAAAATTAAAAAGGTTATGTTAATATAAATTGTATAATTAAAGTAAAACAGCAACATAAAGCTAAACAAGATCATTAATTACGCATTCACAACCAAGTGTACTGTGATAACTATAATGGTAATGAAAAGCTTCGCAGCCATTTTGTGAGCAGTGACTGTCGCGCGACGGCGACCGGTTAATTAAATGGAACGAGTTATTTTTATGACTCAAAAGCTCATCTTATTTACACAAACAAATTTGTACGGATGCTCGTACCAAAGTTTATACCGTATAAGTTAGTCCAAGACAGCAGAACGAACTTGAATGAAATTCGGTACATAGACAGATTACTGTCTGGAATACCGCTCGGACTACTCGAAGTTTTTATCTTAATTCCACGCGTACGAAATTGCGGGCTACTTTTGGTATTATATCAAACGATTCATTTGCCCCAAATATTTACCTTCAATATAGTAAATTTGAATTTGGAATATACGATGTTAATATGTAAATTACCAAAAAGATCACCAGGCTTCTTTAAAAGAATTTTTAATTTATTTTTATCCTTATCCTTATTTATTATTTATATTTATCCTCAAAACGTAACCTTGTAAAACTTTGAATTCTTCTGGGAAAGGAAATAGGTGTGCTAAATGAAAGCCTTTTGGTTACCGAACATTAATTGATTAAGTAACGAGAAATACGATACTTGATTCGAGGATCAAAGTAATGTTGTAATGAAAGCACACGAACATCCGCCAGCGAAAGCTTAGGCCCAATTTGTATGGTAATTAAATTATATTGATCTGAATAATTCAACGTGTGACATTGTGCCTATATATGTCTAAAGGAATTAACAAAATTAATTTATTTCATCAATTTTTACATAAAAATACTATATTTCACACTCTTGATAGCGTTTTATAATTAACAAGAAAACAAGATGAATTTTCATTAATTGTTGGCGCCCGCATACGATATGCAGAAGGTTTCTGTTCGCACATGCACTGTAATCGTTTTCACCAGTTAATTGCTTTCGCTTGCAATGTGCTAGAGAGTTTTAACGGTATGATGATGATGATGAAATGCTCTTATGCAGTACTTTATAAAACAAAGGGCAAATAAACAGCGGTGAAACAGAGTGATCATCACAGATAACCTCGATGTCCAGAAGTCTGAAATAACAATGTAACTGGTAACAGTCAGTAGAATATATGAAAGGAAAATACATAAACAAGATGATGATTAAACTATTAAAACTTTCGTGAGACATTTCACTATATAACTTATAAAACGGCTTAACTCACGTGCAAAGATGATGATATTGAATGTGGATGGCTATAAAGGTAGAGGAAGACCGAAGTTGTGAATTGTGTGAAAGAGAGAGATTGCGTAAGTGTGCGAGTTCAGATATGACGTCTGACAGAGATTTACGCAGTAGTACATACTGTGCCGATCCTCCATAGGAAAAAGGGCAAGTCGATGATGATATGAAGAGATAATAGATACGTATTCTGTTATTTAAAAATTAAAAATTCACTTTATAATTACTAGCTATGTTTTACTGTGCATTACATTGTTTGAAAGTGAATACTTTTTTTTTGTAACGGTTAATATACGTGTCCGAAGGTTATGTGTACATTTTACGTTTTATAATTTTGAGTAGCATGCAGGCAGGAGATGGCGCAGGATAGGCGACGTTGGCGTTCTCTTGTGTCGGAGGCCAAGACCCACTTCGGGTCGGTGCGCCAGCGGTGTAAGTAAGTAGTAATTTTGAGTAGAAATAAAGAAACAAAAGAAAATCAAGAGTGTGACAAGTTTATCTGAGTCGACCAGAGAGGCGCTAGTATCGCAATTAGTTAGGCAAAGAAAAGAATAAATGGAGACAAAGATTGTATGGCCAGTATTCCTTGACACTTTTTAGACAGGGATACTGACGCGTTAATGTTGTTTCCTAACTTCATTTGTTTTATACCCACCCGGCCAGGTAAGTTTGTCGGACTATAAAACAATAGTGCATGCAAGCTGTCATAACTTTACCAAACAATAGCAGACATCGCAAATCAAAACGATAGTAAACATCGATTCGGAATAATATCGATTACATTTCGCGGAATCGAGATCTCGTCGGGCGGAATTATTAATACGTAGAGTGCTATAAAATATTCAGACAGCATTAAATACGTGTCGTGAAACACATTTATAAGTAATCGAATACAATCGGTATGCGGGATCGATTCTAAACTGGATATCTCGCTTTGAATGCTGTAAATTGGCGTTTGATTAGTTGAATTATTTAATTCGTGCTTCCTTGTGTAACTGTAGTAGCGCGTTTGGCCTTTAACTAACTTTTAATTTAATAGTCGATAGAAAATATAATTTAAATTGGAGATGAATAAATTCTAAGTTCTTGTTTGTTATCAGCAGTCACTGTGCTAATTATAATGACTTCGAAATTTATATCTAGTTTTAATGATTTGCAAATCACGTATTTTGTATTAGCTTTGTTCAAGACTTCTCTTAGCTGATGAGCACATTTCTTTTAAACCAATATTAGAATAGACAATAGAAATATTTCTTTATAAACTCTTTAATCATCTGTAACAACATTAGCCCCAAACAAATGCTATTTCATATTAACCTAGTAGTAACAGGAACGGATTAGTTCTTGTCACTTCTATACAATACATTAAATGTCTTTTTTTTACATTGGTGCACTCCAGCAAACTCGACTAGATCATTAATTCTTAGCAGGTTTTGTTGGAAGGGTAAATAAATCAGTATCCTACCTTGGAAGTAGCTCTTGGTGCGCAGATAGCTGACGGAAAGTCGCAAGATGGAGAGGCGGTCCAGCTTACTGAGGATGTTCTGCTCGAAGGGCAGGAGTGAGGCCAGCGTGTCCAGCTCCGCGTTGAGTCGCTCGCGGTGGCGCTTACTCGGGTTGCTCTTCGTGACGCCGTCTTTGGATGGGGGCTTGATACTGAAACAACATAAAACAAATAGTCTAAAATCCTAGTAAGTCTGAGCTGCTGACCGCGTCTTTTGTCCTTTTTGTATTGATATAAGCTTTATAATCTCAAATAAATATTCATGCCTTCTAACATTCATCTTGCTTTAGAATTTCATCTTCACAGCACCATTTCACAACCACATTATCACAGCAAGCTTTAAAAGCCGAAAAGCTCCGAGAAGCTCGAGCTTTATCCTCAAGTTATGCAAACAAGCTTGCGTGACCGAACACTCGTTAGACAGCTACCGTTCCCAACTCGATGTCACCAGCGCGCTATATGACTGATCTGAATGTTAAGTACTCCTTGGCCATCTCAAGGAAATAACATTTGAAACTTGTAATTCGATTTTTGAAACGACAGACTTTGTTTTTTAAAACACATTGAAGAATAATTTGTGTTCCAAATTTGAAATTTCATTTTTTTTAATAAACATTGAGATGTCGAATTTGTTTATAGCATATTTAGGAGAAAAAAAAACAATTTACGTGATATCTTACTGACTACTGTCATCCCTTTTATTTCTTTGTGAAAAGAAAGGGACGAGAATATATCATTAAAAGTATTACAATAGAAGAATGTCAGAATTAATAACATACTTAACTTGTTTTTTTTTTAATTAAAATAAAGGTTTTTTTTCCTTCATTAAAGAAAGAGAAGTAAAAAAATCTTATATAATTTCTTTGTGATATAGATGTGTTTCTAATGCGGTCTATTGTATTATAATTTGTTAACAATAAAATACAAGTAAAACAAACAAAATAAATTATTCTGTTTTGCTTAATTTGTGCTACACGTCTCTGCTATAGGGTACTTTTAAATTAGTTACGCGGACGTTAGATTGGCATGGAGTCGATAAAGATAAATAAATTTAAACAAATTTTGACAAAATCAGTATTACCAACAATAAGTATGACGAATAAATAAATAAAATACTAGTAAATATTACGGTTTAATAAATACTGCTGAATACTAAAAAAAAACTTAGTTATAAATATTTGCATTGGTATATAATATATTGGTAAATTAATTAAAATATACTGATATTTTACACTAAAAAAAAAACTTTACTTTCGTAGTGAGAAAGACGACCCATACTATGATTTTGTAAACTTGTTTCGGCGATGGAAAACCAAATGATTTGCACAGTTCAATTCATCATCATCATTTAACCTGAGATTACTTCTAAATACAGAACTGCCTATAGATTGCCACGATGACCTTGACCAGACTTGTGCCGCCAGCAGCCTTGACAAAGTGATCAGTTCAGTTAATAAAAACTTATTACAACTCCACAATAATCTCTGTTCGAAACGACTGCATTACTTTCGGGCATTACTCATTGCCGCCCGCCGTTTTTGTTGATTTATTCAGAGGTGGGATATCAAACGTACCACGGCCTTTGATAGCCCGCAACAATTTGTACTCATACATGATCACACTACTATAGTAAATTACACTCTAAGTACACGTTTATAGAGTCCAAAATATATAATCGGAGACATGTAGCTGGCAATCGAATAAATCAATGACCGATTATTTCTATAAATCGTAACTCTATTAAGTTATAATCGACGTCTATGATAAGCGGCCGAGGTACCGTCGTGCACATAATGTGTAGCTCATTATCTTAAATAGAATTAATTAAACATCATCATCGTCAATAAATATAATAAAGTACAGATTGGTAACACTTTTACTGTTTCTACTTCCGATCATTAAAATGTTAAATTGTTTATTCAACTAATAAACGTTATAAGTGCAATAGCTTGTCGCCATCCAACATAAACTATCAAGAACCCAGTAGTCTATTATTTAAGGTTAGGGATTTCCGATCACGTTGGTAGAGAGTTCGAATCCCGCCATTCAACTATTGTCGTAAACCATATCCTAGCACAAGCCTATACCTTAGTTGGAGTGGTGAAAGAAATATTAATAAATTAACAAAAATCTGCAAAAAAAACACCATTTAATTTCATATCAACTACACTATCATGAACCAATCCTCTTTCTTACAGAGTCGGCACAGTATATACTCTTACATGCTTGTCTATCAGCCGTCATATGTGAGTTCACTCCCTTACGCATATCCTCTTTCACATAATCCACACCTTCGGTTAACCTTTAAGTTTGTAGACATTGTAACCTCATTACATTCTTGTTTATGTGCCCACCTCACATACAAACATACTATGTTCACTGATGTATCCTTTCAATACTAAAAATATTAATATTAGCTTATGCTATGTTTCGTTTAAAATCAAGAATAAAACATTGTAATCAAAATATTTTACTCTATCAACAACACTACTAAGATACAGTAACATTAGGATTGGAAAGTTTGAATTATATTTTGCAATACATCGAATGTTTTACGCTTTGATTGGAAACAACTGTATAGAAATATTCAGTTTCTTTCAATTAATAAAACCGTTTTTCGATTCCATTAAAATATCTCGATTTCAACATGTCGCAGTTGAATAGCGTATCGGAATTAACGACTCACAAGTGCTATGTAAGTTATTAAAAACAGTCGACAACCGTTTCATTCGATTTCAATTGTTTTTATGTGATCGCAATTCAGACTCACACGAATGTCCTAATTTCATTTTGAAATTCATTTGGTTTATAACAGAATAAGTTCAAAGTACCTTCTAAAAACATATCTATCAAAAATGAGGTCATGTGATATCTTTATTTAACAGATAATTCTTATTCTAAGCTATCGAATATTTCAACGTAAAGTCGTATTCAATTGAAATCAGAAATTACAATAAATCTATCTAAACAATTTTACCTTTATAAGTAATGAAGACTTATTATAAACAGACCTATTTGTATTACCAATTTAAACAGTAAAACGTTCTAAAATAAAGTCATAGACAATAAATGACGTCAGCTAAGGACATCTGTAAATATTTCTTATTTCCATTTCATTAGACTAGAGATGCTATCACCATCTACCGTAAATTATATAAACTAAAAGACCAGTGTAGTGAACGATTACAAAGCGATGCAATTATTTGAATCGGAACAAACGTAGAGCAGGCAGCTGATTCTCATACTTAAGTATAATTTGTCTAACTCTAACGAACATTTAATCGGACTTAACCGCTTTTGATTTGTAACTGTAGCCGGAGATTAAGTTTTAGAAACGCTTTGTTACCGTTATATTGTTTAGGGTATACTGAAACATAAAACTATACAATTCGACACTGCTGTACTCTTAGAATGTTTTCTTAGGTTTAGATCTAGAGGGCGCTAATGCGCTGTTTAGTTCCACTTTTGTCCACCAGGCCGGTTTGTAGCATTTATTTGTAAGAAAATTTATGTTCATATTATAATTAATTTCTTTATAACGAAGTTTTATTGCATGTTTTTATAACAATGTTCATCTTTTATAATTCGATATCTTGCGTACAGACTTAACGGTGAAAACGTCATGCACTTTGCATTTACTTGCAATATTTAAAAAAGTTATTTAAACCGCTTACAATGCAGTCTTATTAAATGCATATTACTGTTGTATTTAAAATTCTTTAGATGAAATCACAATTAAGATACCGTATACATTATTTTGTGCATCAGATAAAATATATTAGAACAGTGTTATGTAATTTAATCGCTAATAGCCTTATGGTTAAGGGTACAGATTTCTGATCATTCAAAAGTTCGAATCTCTCCATTCGTCTATTGTCGTAGACCTACCATAAGACTTAGTTTAATTGGAGTGGTTAAAAAATTATTAGTGAAAATACAAAAATCTGGTAAAAAAGTGAGTAAATTAACTGATTATTAATTATCATTAATGTTCTTTATTTCAAACGCATGAAGTTTTATTTACTGATAAATTTCATGTGTGTAAATTATTACAGCTTACAATTAGAATCTTGGTGATCGATAATCAATGAACACTTGATTATTGTCCTAAAGATCGTGTGTAATAGCTTCGTTTATAACGGCTGACCGGCTCAATTCTTAACGGTGTGAGTGGTGATCGATAGCTAATCAATCAGATCGAGATGTTCGATAAAATACAAGTTAAATACACGCGTCCAATTAAAAGAGTGAACGAGTGAATGACCAGGGCACAGACGGTGAGTGAATGGGTGTCGTGCAGTCATGCGAGCGCGCTGTCACGCATCCAACGAAAACGAAATCTTTACTACACCTTCTGTAGGCTAAAGGCCCTGTGTCACGAACAGTCAAGGGCCCCCGTAACGTGTTGCTGAATGATACGCGAGCTTGTTTCGGTCACGGTATTGTTACAGACTACTACTGGATAACTATTATATCAGATTCAAAACTTGATTACGCGGCCTCCACTAACAGAGGGCAGCACCAGCTCAACCTCTTCGTAACAGCACAGAACTGTTTACGTTTTTGTCAATTCCTGTAAAGGTGTTTTTTTAATTTTGATTAACAAAAAGTACTGTTAGAAAACTGCTTAGAATCAGAATAATTAATCAACATGCTAAACTTCTTATCAACCTTAACTCGTTTAGAACTTTGTTACATCAATGGAAGTAGCATGGAAATTTACAAGAAATTCATATGGACATCGACAACATTACAAGATTCGTGCAGCGCCCCTATCGGGCCGAAAGTACACTAACAATTTCTTTCTTCCAAACTCTCGCGCTAGAATGTTCTTTCTATTTATCAGACAGCATATTCAAAACAGTTACATTGATATAATAAATAAACAGTTATAATTTATATTTATTTTAATGTAAGGTCATTTATATGAATATTTGGCCGCTGGCTATCTCCACAATCCCTCGACGCAAAAAAAACATCATCATACAAAAAACTTTGTAGGAAATAGTTTAGGTTGCGTCATAGGGACTGTGTTTACAAGTCCGCCATATGGTGTAATTATAAGCGCATTAGGGAGGTCAATGACCGAAGGGTTAAGGCCGTCTTTTGTTTTTGGCTATGAACTACGCGAGGAAGGCCCCACACGAACTCAATAGGTCTAAAAAATAAGTTACGGAATTTGTTTATTGTGTACGTTTTGATGTGTGCAAGTTTGTATGGTGATTCTATAGTGACCTTCAGAAGGCTGAACCCCTGAACTTATTTGATCGAGTGCTCGTATTCTCTCGTATTCTACTGAAAAATGTTGATTAATTATTATTGTTTATTGACCAGATCATTATAACATTATATGCTATATGTATTTCTAGATTTGTTTGTTTAAATATTTTAGAAGCAACATACGTCCGAGTTACTTTTGTATTGTTAATTTTTCGCTTGTTTAATTTTTATGTTAAGGCCAGTATTATAATTCAATAAAGCTCTAGCAATCAATTTATTTATCATTCGCAGTACTCCGAGTGTTGTTGCAAAAAAACAATTGCATCTCGACCTTCGCAGCGTGATTAAATAATCGAATACAAAGAAGAAAAACTGAGAGAACAATGAACATTATATTGAATAATAATACAAAGGAAATTAAACTTTAACAACATAAAAATGAAATTCAAAATAATTTGACAGCTAATACTGCATCTAACATTATTTCTCATCTTGTTACAAACAAACGGTCGTTAGAAGACATTGTTGTGCGAAAAGAAAAACACTTTAATTGATGCACCTTAAAGTTGGTTTTTGTCTGAGTCGATAAATCACGTTTATAGTTGGCTGCGCATGTGTGCCAAGTAAAATTAAGTATGCCAATATCATAAGTGTTTTCGCTTCATTGCGTACAGCCTTCGCCAGAATGAACGTTTTCCGTCGATTTTTCTCGCATATTTCTATTCCAGTCAAGGCCTCACATATGGGAAGAGTTTTGATACATACGGACATTTATTAATAACTCTTATATTAACATGATCGATAAATAAATTTACAGATAAATACAACGACCCTGCTGCCCTCTAGTGCTTGTTTGATCAAATGGCAACTTACGTTGCCATATTTTAGAATAAAAAAACGTAAAAGTATTATGCAATCTCGCATTGAAACTTCACGCTTTGCTCTATCAATAGGCAGATATCAGTGGTTAATGAATTAAGTAATAAAATTTTATTCTATACGTAAAAAGAAAATCTTTAACTATTCAACTCGTTTCTCTCTGCAATACAACGCCTTAGTTTTTTCCTTGAGTGTCAATTGAAGATGCTTGAGTTGTTCTCAATGTTTTTACATTTTCCGTTTCTTTCGACGGCCACACTGACGGACCGCATACATTGTCGTAGAAATCAAAGTTTTTTTTTATCCGTCTGTTACAATTCGTATTAATTTTAATTCATTTGACTTTCTAGTGCGTATAAACATAGTACGTTTGAAAAAAGAATGTGCATTCTGTATCATATTGTTACGTACCAACACAAAAAAATAAGTAAACAATTTGACTGAGTTATTTCATTTTTTTTTTGTTAAAACATGTGATAATATCTTGTACCAACTAATAAAAAAAAATGATCCAAATTGCAGCGAATTTTTAAAATAAATCATACCCACAGTTTTGGATAAAATTCTGCAGTTTTTGCAATTTGCAAACGAACTCTGGCCGTGAACATCGTAAATAGCACAAAGTTGAAATAACTGTTGTTCAAATGATTACTGCAAATCACTCCAATTGTCCACAAATTGCTCGCCGGCCGTTGTTTGCGTTATAACGACTAGGAGTCGCATTTGCGATAGTGACGAGTAATTTTTGAACTGATCATTCAGTTAATTTTATAAACAAACTTCAGTAGGCACCAATAACCTAATAGTCTAAGCCTAAAGATTCGTTCAAATTAAAGATTCGAAACTTGCTATACTAATTTTGACGCGAACTATATAACGACAGAGCCTGGTAGGGCTGGTTATATTAATTACAGGTCCTCTATAAAGTGGATAAATTTCAAACCAATATATAGGTATATTGTCGAAGTGGTTACTTCGGCCGCTGGAATACACCGACCTTTTATTACACATGCATCAAAAGTAATAGATTATCTTGGTTAGGTAATACAATTCTAATATGTTCTAGATAAAGTAAAGATTATTCTATAAATGAAAGAGTCCCCTTTTCTCGAAACATTTTATGACAACGCCAATAGCGTAATAGTTAATGGTACGGGTTTCTGATCATGTGGTCGAAAGTTCGAATCCCACACATTGGACTATTGTCGTAAACCATATCCCAGAACAAGCCTAGAGCTTAGTTGGAGTGAAGAGAAAAGAAATATTAGTAAATTAACAAACAGATATTAAAAAAAAAACTTCAATCAAGTTTCATTTGATATTAGTAATCAAATCGGTTTTCGATACAATAACAAATAATTAATTTTCGTTAGTGTACCAAGATTAAACGGAACACATTCAATAAATAACAGACAATCCAAGTATCGTGATCACTTGTGCCGCATTTAACCGTGCAAATAACAATGGGCAGGCGCCCCGCGGACAACAGACACGGGCATTGTGAGCAGGTATAGTATAGACGTCACCCCAACGTTAACTCCTGTCAAAATACAAAGAGCCCCCGCTTTGTACCGCAACATTGATACGAGGGTTGCAATGGGTATGCCGGTGTTTAAGGTTGGGCGTGAATACCGCTAAAAAGTGTCTATCATATAAAGCATATACTTTCATTGGTTTCTCGTTTATCACTAAAAACCTTTGCTAGAATTGTAATGTGAAATACGATATGATTTGTTATTTAACACTATGCCAACATTACTTTTCGTAAAGTTAAACTCGCTTTGAGTTAACAGCACTTAATTAATAAGAAAAATAGAAAGAAGCAAGCAAGAAAAAATGAAAGAAAGAAAAAGAAAGTATTGAAAAACATTTTTTTATTAAAACAGTAGCTGGGATATGGTCCACGACAATAGTCGAATGGCGGTCTTCGAACTGTTGACCAGCGATCGGAAATCCGCGCCCTTAACCATATTACTATTGTCACACATGTGAGAAGAAAATAGTTGAAGTTAACCCTAATAGAAAATTCTAAATTTAAATTGATTTTGAAAATTAAAAAGTGAAGGCCAGTAGGCAAGACGCCTTCCTTGAATAAGCGTTCTTGAATACGATAGACGTACCTGCATATTAAAATTTCCTGTTCTTTCAATTCAATTTTTCTTTTTATGCTTGGATATAACCGGTATTGTGGTAAAGAGTTACGTCTTGGTATGATGGTAATGGTAACAAAACTTTTGTTACACGTTTGCTTGACGCGAAGGCCCCAAGCGAGCCTAATACAATTTTAATAGCGACCGATCTCTGGTCGAAAACAATTCCGTTATATTTATTATCATCATGTTAGTTTACATCTTATTTCAGATGTAAGGTACGTTAGACTATCGTGTTAGCTGTAGTCATTTCATAAAAATTACAAACGGAAGAAATCTTCAATGAAGGCAGCAGTTGGGGACCAGGAGTGTGGGGCGTCCTCCCTCCAGGTTGACCGACGTGGGGCGGACGGTAGGAAGTCGTTGGATGTGTAATGCGGACGACCACATACTGTGGAAGGTATTGAGAAAGGGGTGGGTAGACAAGGGATGATGAATAGTAGTGAAATAGATTAATTCTGATGTTATATGTAATAGATTTGGTTAGATTTCCTATTTTGATGTCAATGTCTTCCTTTTATTGAAGATCAGCATAGTATACTGCTGTTCAGTACATCTCTATCAGCCTTCAAATATAACTTCATTCAAGAATAATCTGTATTATGCAATCCATACATTTCTTAGTAATCCACTGGTTATTTTTTTCTTGTGCTTCTCCGACATAGTTAGTCAGACATTGTTTGCGTCTGTTTGACTTTTATATCTAAATTAATTGATTATATAATTTGCAATCATTTGATTGGCAATATCCAACAGGAACGGAGTACCATTTAAAATCGTCAGAGCCCGTCAGACGGGTCAGGTAAATCCAATACATTTACCCCACAACCCTCCAGCGGATGGGACAATGGATCCGGCGACCGCACGCGCGTGTCTAATACACTTTAAGTACCGCAGCATTGGAGGGGTTAACTTAAATCGCCGTGCGATTTTGGTTACACTAATGGATTGGAACAGAGCACTGGAAAGGTCCGGAGGTATGTTTAAATTGTTGAACACAATGTCCAGTGATAAATATTTTCTTTTATCCAACAAACAATTAGAATTGGATTTAATTTTATAAAGAAATAAGAAATTAGATCTTTCTCAAGGCGGCGACGCGTGCGCCTCTACAGAATTCAGAAAAGTGAAAAACTATTAAAGAAAATATTAACCAGACTAGTTAAAATTACTTTAACTAAAGAAAGAAATCTCCACTTGAAACAATAACACTGTAAACAAAGCGGAGTGAAACAGTTGAATTCAAGGAAAAATACTTCGCCTGTCAATTACCATCAAGTTAACTGTACCCGGGTTTGTTGACGTCACGGAAAAAACAAAACAAAAAAGCATCATAACATTAAAATAGAACAGTAGAGTGCGAGGGCTGGGCGGTGGTCACTGATATATGACTAATAAGAGAGATCACTTCGATACGGTCAGAGAGCGCTCGAGCGAGGCCCCGCTTTTTGTGCGAATCTCAGCAACTATGAAGTAAATAACAGACTTCGATCAACAAACGAATAAGAAAGTATAAGCTTGTAAATGAAGACATAAACTGCTCCAACGTTTGTGATAATGCGTTCGCAATGTTTTCATTACTCGATTTACATCGCGGGATAAACCCGAAACTCATACAAAGAAAGTGTATTTGGTACGATTTTTTTATCTGGATACCAGGCTTTAGTGACCTCTATAGCACTGGACCTCTGCAACAAGGGGAAGTACAGGCAGGCGCAGCGGCGCGCCCTGTCCACGCTGACGCGGACCAAACAAAGTCTAATTGAAAAAACTAAATACTATGAAGAGAAATGTAAATCTTACGACCAGTACATCAAGTCTTGTTTGGCAAATCTCCATACTGGCAAAAAGTAAGTTTTTTGCCTTTTAGAAAGATTTAGTTATTTCTATCACGTAGTACTATAAACTACACTAACACTGTTGATTCCCATTATTTCTTAAGCCTAATATAATTATTGATTCTTCCTATATGATGGTTAATTTTATGTTTTCCAGGAGTGTGCATGCGTGTCTCAGGAGATCCGGAAAGGATATTCAAAAGTTAAAGTCTAAGTTGACTGTAAAATACACCGGTGCTAAGTTGTTAGAAAGAGGCGTTTTGCTTGAAATTGACGGCTTGTCGAAATCGCAGTTCAAAAATGTTCAGTTTGACATCACGCCCACTGACCATTACGGTGTATTCACTGTTAAGGGGAAGTTCATGGGCGTGGAGATGGAATCTATAGATATTGACATACAAGATCTGTTACAAAAACAATACGAAGGCTGCGCCGTAATGGACTTGTTTGGTAAAGCTAGAATTAATGTTAATTTGCTGATATTTCTTTTAAACAGTAAGTTTTACGGTAAATCTTAAGACGTAGTTTAGTCATTCTGTATGGACCTGAATTCGGCTTACTTTTTATATACTAATGCATATACCAAAATTACAATTTCATCTCATGAAGTATTGCTAACCAAATATTTATTTATATTTACATCAATTATTTGTTACATATACCATTTTTAATTTAAATTAGCGTGTAGTTTTTCGTCTCTAACATTTAATATTAAATTGTGATTGAATGTATTTTAAAATTACTTTTTGTAATGAAATTGTATTAATAAGCATTTTATTCGTTACTTTATTCACCTGTCTTGATACGACAGTTTTTTTTTATTATTTAATTATTCGCCATTATGTTGTAATTTAATTATTAATGTACTTATAAGATATTCAATATGTATTCGATAAATTATGCATAACATAAATTTAAAAATAAATGAGGCTGACAAAAAATGCTGTCTATTATTTATACTGGCAATCAATTGGCCAAGAATCCAGAGCAATAAAAGTTGTTAAAAAAAAAGAAAAAGTGCTTGACAGTGACATATTTACGTCTTAAAATCTTGAAGAGTGGTTAGATTATTGATAAAATTATTTCATCTTGAGATAAAGATATCGAGTGATGATAAGTACAAATAAAGGCTACCTTTTAAATAGTAATTCTGTGAAATTATAACAATGATAATGCGTAGAGTAACTCGGAAATTATTAATACTTATATTTGGTTTAATGTTTACATATTTTTATTGCGAATATCTTATTTATTATGTTGTGGCAGCGCAGGTAGGTTATATTTACCATCGTTTAGAAAAGTAATATTGATTACAAGATCGTTTGAAATTTCTATTGATGAAAAATAAAAAATAAATTTTAGTGTTCTTGGCCGACAACAGAGAAGTTAATTGAGGGGCAATATCTAAAAGCCTTCATACTCGCCGACACACATTTGCTGGGTCCTTTCAGGGGTCATTGGCTGGATAAATGGAGGCGCGAATTTCAAATGCAGCAAGCATTTCAATCAATTATAACAATGCACAAACCTGATGTAGTATTTGTTTTAGGTTAGTGTTTATGTAACTTTTAAGTCACTTTATTGAGTACTGTTTTAAAACTTAAAGCAATAATGAAACAAACAACTGATGCAGTTGTATCAATTTTTAAATATCTTGTTCTAATAATTTGAATAGAAATTATTTTTCCAATAGTTTATAAAGTAAATGCCTTCAAGGTATTTCCATTCCCAGGGGATCTGTTTGATGAAGGTGAATGGACCAACGAGAAACAATTTCAAGAATATGCAGACCGTTTTCATAGACTATTTAAGTTACCTGAAGACATAAAGATGCATGTGGTGGCTGGCAACCATGACATTGGATTCCATAATAAGTATGGACTATTTATGATGGTAATAAGGCTCATTCTAAATTAAATTTTAAACTTCTTAATTTCTTTTTTTTGTTGTTACTTGTTTTTTGTACTTAATATGATTTTTTATTTTGTGCAATTTACTAAACATAATATGGTATTATATTGAACACTATCATGTTATAGAAAAATGCATTAATGCAATAAAGCCATTGCTATTAATTTTTAATTAACCTTACAAAATATTGTATTTTCTATAGTATTAGAAGACACTCGGCTAAGAGATTTGTTGATATGTTTCAAGCACCTTCAGTACAACATTTAATTGTTAAAGGCTGTCACTTTATACTCATTAACTCAATGGCGCTGCACGGAGATTCATGTGAACTATGTCTTGATGCTAGAAGCTCTATTGATCGGATTTCTGGTAAGACTAGGTAGTTCCCTTTATGATTTTGCAATGATATATTCTATACAAGTTTATTTTACGCGTGTATATGAAATTATTAGATGTGTTTGCACCAACAACAGTTTTTATTAAAAAAAAAAATGTTATTAGTTATTAATTTAAAAAAAACAGACACAAGTAGTTTTTTGTTGCTTGGAGATAGTTCCTATTTAATTTATGGTATTAAAGACTATTGCTTGTTTCAGATGCAATGAACTGTGCAGAAAACATTAAAAATTGTAACAATCAACAAGTTAATTTTAATTATTCTCGGCCAATTATAATGCAGGTAGTACTTTGTCATAAAATTTTTAAATATTTGCAATTTTTTTTTGCATGATAACTAAATTGTAATTTTTTTTCATAAAATATTTCAAAAATTAAATTGTAATTTAATTTTCTAGCATTTCCCGCTCTATCGTTTATCAGATGCTGTATGTACCGAGCCTGACGCTGCACCCTTGCCTGAGAGAAATAAAAAATTCCGATTAAAAATAGATGCATTATCGAAGGAATCCACGACATATTTAATTAAAAAGTTAAAACCTCGAGCAGTGTTTGGAGGGCATACTCACCACGGATGTCAACTGCATCACTCATACGAGAAATTAAACGTGAAATTTTTGGAGTACTCAGTACCATCATTTTCATGGAGAAATAGACTCGATCCGAAATTTATGTTGGTACGTAAAATCTTAGTTCATATTGTTATGACTCGAAGTATATCAATGTGTTTTTGATAATTTATTTTCACTTGTCTCTGTTATTTAAGGTTTTAAATGTTGACAATTTATTGTAGGTGTCAATATCCCCAGAGATCTATGCGGTTAATAAATGTGGTTTACCGAAGGAATGGACAATAATGTTCACTGCAGTAATCATGATCGTCGGCATCATTTTTTTAACCACAAAGAGGACTATCGGCAGGTAATAAAAATCGTGACTCCAATCTCATGATTATATTCTCACAATAAATACTTTTGACAAGATTCGAGCATTTTGTACACTGTACATTATTGGAAACAATTGCTCACGTTACATACAATGTTTGCATTAATTTTAAATCAAACCACAATAAGAAGTAATAATTTAAAATAAAACATTTCATAGTACGTCAGCTAAGATTCCATCGACTTCCTGAAGTGAAACAATAAAGTTAAATCACTAAAGAAATTATCACAAACATTACTTTACTTATATAATTAAATTACTTAAAATTTAGATATTGAAATAAATTATTAATGAACTAATAAAGTAAATTAGAGGTAGATAAAAATATAGTTTAGAGATTCATACATTTGTAACAATACAAAAATACTGGTATTGGTAATATAATAAATTACCGGTACATCACAAATGATGGGATGTTACGAGACGAGATTCAGTTAAGTACATGTCCTACTAATGATTCATTGAAGTCTTATAACTAAAAGTCAGTCTATACTCTCAGGTGAGATATCTTCCTACGTGTTTGAGCACAGCTGAAGCTAATACAAATATTCTGTATACAATTAATAAAAAAAAAAACAGTCAAGGAGTTTTAAATTGTACATAACAAAATCCATATGGGTTCTAACTTGCAGCTACCTTCTGAATTGATTAATATATCATATAAAATGCTGTATAAGGCACATATTAGTGAAAATTCCACAAAATTTTAAAATCGTGAGTATTACAATTGTACATATTTGTAGGAATTCTTTTTCTACACATGTATAAATTTATTTTTATATAGTAACATTTATAGTTGTCTATTAATTCCGTTGCATAACAAATACATATAGTAAATACTGATAACAGATACAAGCTGTGACGTAACTCATTGATAGCTCTTAATAATTAGGTTCCTCAATACATTCATACAATTATAATTACAAATCACTCATTCATAGGCAATAACTATCCGTTATCTTCTGTACATGTCTTGGTAACCACAGTTTACACTACACAGGCACACGTCACTGGACAAAGTCGAGACTGTGTCCAATCTGGACTTCTATAAGAATATTATTTGGAGGACTCTAGGCTGGTGTAGATGCTGTCCGGGCAGGTCGTGGGACCGCGAGCGCTTGTTCGCATGGACTTTAGTCTTCGGTTGCGTTTGTTTGTGGTGATAGCCTGTGTGCGCGTGTTTCGCCGACGAACAAATGACTGCGTGTAGGTAGCGGTCGTACCGGCACAGGTTCGAGTCCCCGGCGCCCGCTAAATCCAAGTACCCATCACCGGAGTTGTCACACTGTATCTTCTGGAATGCATGCACCGGCTTTTCGCTGATCGTGTGCGACCTGTTCCGATGCTTCTGGTACTTAGGGGTCATCTCCTCATCATTACCAACAGGTTCACTGGGCTTTCTGGGAACAACGAAA
The DNA here is from genome assembly GCA_027563995.1 of Papilio gigon. Classification (NCBI taxonomy): domain Eukaryota; kingdom Metazoa; phylum Arthropoda; class Insecta; order Lepidoptera; family Papilionidae; genus Papilio; species Papilio gigon. The sequence continues at coordinate 4,232,309 of JAODUI010000012.1, forward strand.
CATAAATTTTATTTTAGTTTCAAATTAATTTGTTCCAACTTTGTAATTAGTAACGTCTTATATACCGAATTGATTGCGCTATTTAGTTTTTTTTATACTACTTTTTACTAATGTTCATCGCTTATGTCTTGTTCCTAAACAATATGTTTATAAAATTGAAATGTACAAGCCAATGAAGTGATATCAGTGAATGGGCTAAGTCTAAAGGCCAACTCCCTCATTCACCAATCAATCGATTGCTGATTTCAAATACATACCTTTATTTTTTAATTCATGGCTCAAATTACTATCGTGTTTTGTCTAATTTAGTTCTATTTAATATTAGATGTACTTATACATTTTAAATGACTATTATTATAATACATAATGGTTGATCTTAGTATCGCTTTAGGATGTTTTTGAATGAAGTAAGTGCAACTTAAATGACAACTGACCTGGAAGTCTGAAAGCTCAGATGATTTTTTTCCATATTGGCCTGTATGATCTCGAGGAGCTCCCGCCGTTGCAGGCTGCCGGACCGCTTCTTTGTGTGCTTGTGTTCGCGGTGCTCCCGGCGCGCGTGTCGGTGGCTCTTCGATTTAGTAGGCGGCGGTCTCTGCGGTCTCCTATCTCCGGAGCACGAGGACTTCGAGGACGCGTCTTCGTCAAACGAGAGTCTCTCGTGGTCTTCGTCACTGTTGTCACAGTCGACGGGTGCGGGCTGCGCCTGCTCCCTCCTCCGACGCCGCCTGCCTTCTCGCCTGTCGCGCTCGTGCCGCGCCCGCCGCCCGTCCTCGGGCACCACCGTCAGTCGCACTTGGATAGTTTTCGATCCGTAGTGCGGAACGGTCACCGACTTCCCGATCGACTCGTATATAGTCGATACTATTCCAGCTATGTCCTGTGGACGATACGTCAATGTTAAATATACTATTAAGTATGAATGTTATGGAAAGTTGTGTGGGAGTCAACTTGGCTATCGCGTCTTATGAAAATTGCATTACATTTAAATTTGTAGTTTGCTCAAACTTGTAAAGGAGGGTCCGATAAGGTGAAGTATGGGTATGATATATTATAGAGTACTAACATCCTTGGTCATGCGGCCGTGTCCGTCGAGGTCGTACAACGTGAAGGAGAACTGCAGCGGCTGCTGCTTGGACGGCGCCGGGTGCTGCAGCTCCACGTCGCATGTCAGCTCCTTCGATAACAGACACACTTTTTAAAAATCGTAACCATATAAAACATAGACAAGCCGAAATACTGTAATAGAAATAAAAACATTTTTTTACATTTCACATGATTTCTAACTCTAAAGACTTTTAAGAAGGCAAGTAAACAATCCACTTTTAATCTTCTATCTACAAAAAAAATTGCACCGATTTGAACCTGGGAATGTTGCCTCAATAGCTTGATAATTTAATCATTAGACATCGAGGTTGGTTTTTATTGACCAACATTGAGTAATCGTTCGTTATCTAAAAGCGAAGAATGATCGGATCGCTCGGTTCCGTGTGGTAATTCTTTTATGCCTCATACAAAGGTGCCGGTGTCGGGACATGAATATGCACGCTGAGCGCTGCGCATAAATGTTTTTAATTAGCAGTAATGGTAAATAAAGTGTTCTCATAGACGTCGATTAACCCGGATTAATACCAGACAGTATTACATATGTCCGACAAAACATCAAGCGTACACTAGATAAATGTTGCTTGCGGCGGCGCGGCGTGGCGTCGGCGAGACGTTGCATTTAATGAGGGTTTTTATTCTCTTTTAACTTGAAATTTTAAATAACTATCGGCCAAGCGGGTTTGCTACTGGAACTGAAGTGGCGAGGGAGGTATTGTGACAATGAATTCCGGATCGTTTTCCCGGTAATCATTTTTGATTCTGTTTTCCGATTGGCCGTGACGGCAGCCGAAATTAATGACTCGTTCGGACATGCGTTTTAACTAGAACGAAACAATACGACCGTGACCTAAAAATCCTGATTTCTAGCGCAGCTTTTTTCTTTATATCACCATTGGATGTACGCATGAAGTACCGAACAAACAAGCTTAATTTGAAAGAATGTGAGACCTCATGCCTACCTCGAATCGTAGCCTAGGTTTATCGTCGTGCGCGTCAGGAGCACGCGGCGAAGGCGGCGGCCGGGCACGCTCGTGCGCTCGCGCCGGCAGCGGAGGCGGCGTGCTCGGGTTGAGCAGCGCGCGCGCCTCGCTTGGGAGCAAGTCGGGCGGCGCCGAGCACTGAGAGGCCGCGCGGCCGACCAGTTCCTCGGTGTCTGTCCGCTCGCTCTCCGTGCCAACTGTAAAAGAGTTATATATATGTAGTAAACTTTTGAAGTTTTTTGTTAAAAATATTACTCGCAAAAATTAGTGATACACAAAGAACAGAGGACAGTTGTATCACAGTCTGAAATCCAGGTGTGGGTCAATATACTTAAGGTACCTATTATCGGAATGTCCAAAGAATTTAAACGAGATCAAATATTTTCAATAGACCACTAACAGGGTAAAACTGACGTATAAATAGAATGTTGCCGTATGCATTTAGCACTATGCGCCGCACTAACACGCAAATAGATTGAACTATTCGCCAACATAGTGAGCCCTGAAATGTGAAATTTGATACATGTCCGTTTGTACTAATCGTTCAATTTATATTTGAAATAGTCACATAAAAGAAACTGGCTGGATCTTGCACTGCGCGTTAAAAAACAATTTTTCGAATATTGCACATAAATATTATTTCCGCGTAATAAATTGCGATCTACTTAATTTGAATACAATGGCCGTTAGCCGACAGTACGGTGACAATTGATAATAAACAGCCCGCGAGATTACGCAACACGAAAGCTAATTATATTATTTTGCATCTAAGTGTACGCCCTGCATAATTCACGTTGACTCTTTTCAACATTGCCGAATAGCATACAATCTAATAAACTAACAAGTACTAGAATGAACTTTTGCTTGAGAAGATTTTTTTAATGTTCTAAAACTGTATACAACAACGTCTATTAAAATGATGATTTGCAGTTACCTTGTAATTTACACATGTAAATACCACTTGGGAGTTTACTTGTATAATTGTGGTTTTCCCAAGCAGTATCGAGATCAGATTGTTGTAAAATTCTAAAGTAATAATGTAGCAGTTTGTATTTCCCTTATTAAATGACGTTTATAATGTAAATAACGAGCAAGATAGTATTTTTGCAACAAATTAGTTTGCTACAATTAAATAAATCGTAACAATATTCAAATGTTATAAATAAAATATGGCAATGCTCGTAATCTCAGTTCCCGGTATCGATGAATTAAAAATATTTAATTGCGAAAGCGATTTGAGAATTGTTTTAACACGTGCGTAGCGGTGACGTAAGCAACTCGAAGATTTATAATACCTATAGTGCAATTCAATGGAAATGAGAAATTACATTTACACATGTTACTGCTTGATAATGTCAATGATTGTCTATAGATTTATTTTTAAATTGACGATACAGATATGTTTGTTTTGAACAAGTCTGAGTTATTAGGTCATAAAAGTAGAAACGTTTTAATAGGTTTTTTTTATATCTACTCATTTCTCAATAGAAATATACTTATGTTTCGAGGATTAACAAACACCTAATCAGGATTGAAAGCATATTGCTTATTAGTTAAATATTTAGTGTTTTTTTTAAACTACTTATAAGATTTTTTTAGTACAATACAATTCACAAAATTTATAAAAGTTTTATACAAACAACATTATGCACGTTTTATAGAAACATTATGCATATACCGATGGTAAAGATTTTGTACATATTTTTTTAAAATTTCACATCAAGAAATGACTTCTTAGGAAAATCTGTTGCTGTTATAGGTAAAGAATTGATAGCAATGGTAGGTAAGAAATAATTCCCGTTAAAGTTCTACGTAGAACTAATTACAGCCGAGATCGTAATTGTCGGTCGAGAACGAATCTCATAAAAGAAATCGACCCGTGGGCCGCACAAGTTATAAGAACGGTCGGCGAAGCACAAAGGGGTTTTGTAATACTAGCGATCGAGCGTCGAGCGTCGAGCGGCCGTAGTAAAGTCGGCGAGCGCTTGTTCCGATGATTCCAAGAAGGGTCTGAGTTCGGATCGCCTCAATGCTCAAATGCCTCGGCCCTGCGCCTGCGCCTCCATCTGCCGCTAACATTTTTTTTTATTCAACTCCCCAAAAAGTAGATATACAACGAACCTCTAACAGAAGCTTAAACGTTTTCTCGGAATAAATGATAATAGTATCTAGAGAAATGCTTCGTTTATGAAACCGCAAACGTTATTATTATATTTCTATTAATTTAAAGGTTATAAAAAAAGAAAAAAATATATTATCTTTTCATTGTATGTATGTTGTAAGGTTTTATTCGGCGTAAAATCATCGAAATAAACTAAGAGAGCTACACTAATTAGTGTAAAGAATAATAAAATACAAAAATTTTCTTTTCGTCGTGATCACAAAATGGAAATTGATTATTACAATAAAATGTAAATTTTTAACATTCGATTAAATTAATTAAGTTCCTAAACGAGAATAATGTATTTGCATAATGTTTTGGAAAGCTATTTAAATGGTTATTTTAAAATTTAAAATTCGGACAACGACGTGGGGAGATGTTATACACGTTGGCAAGGTGATCATCAGTTTGGTATTAAAATCCTAATGGAGGGAATAGACGACTCTATCTGGGGTTTAAGCTGATATGGCTCTTTGACTTATGTTTTTCTTTTTTCTTGAAAAGGTTGACACATTTTGGGTTCGGACATGATTTCATTAAAACACTAAATATAAAACAGGTAACACTCACGTATTTCTCCGATGTCGGTAGTGTTATTTATTTTATATTTTACAATAATTTTATTGATATACATTTTTTAGCGCTAATAGCTCAATGGTTACGGTAATAGGTAGTACGGACTACTAATCTAGTGGTAGCGGATTCGAATCTTACCATTCGACTATTGTGAACCATATTTAACAACAAGCTTTATAAGCTTACCTGGAATGGTTACAAGAATTATTAGTAGATTAACAAAAATCTACTAGTATCTAAAAAAAAAAAACTATAACACTAATTATAGTGTGGTAACATTTATAAAAGTCTCACGGTAGTAATGTTTAGAGGTTGAATTACTTGGTCGTGTGTATGTGCGCGTTGCGTGTACGGTTCCAGTAAAAAACAAATGCTCAGTGACACACAAGTTGGGTAACTTGAGCGAGCGATAATGAGGGTACGCCGACATTTGATACCGGCTTGCACAAACGCTTGGCTAGACGAGTGCGTTTCATGTGCACCTGAGTATTAACTGCTATTTGTTTATTTGATTTATTAGTAAGCAGCAGGGTAATGATTGATGTAAAAGAAAGCGATAATCGCGTCTTTTCGTTGTTACAAGCTTAAGCCTCTTATATTTTCCTAGAACATTGCTATAATTACTAATTGTAATCTTTACAGACGCACTCAGAATTATTCAATACAGACTTCAGTAGCTCCTTAGTAATGTTTGCTGATACCAAATATGCACTAAGGCACTCCCTTAATGAGTATGCGTGTTAATGTAGTGTTTATTACGTGTCCTTGACATTGCCCCTGGATTGTATAGATCACGATGCCTGCGCAATTATTTCCCGTTAGTAAGTGAGAGGTCGTGTACGCTCTGTGGTATATCCACACACTGTAGATCTATTCATAATCGGGAAACAAACTAGTTAGACAATAGACGGTAAAGTCCTCAAGCTGTACAGTTCAAAGAGCTTTCTAGAATAGAACACCAAACTAGCAGTGGGACCTTTTATGAAAAAATGTTACCGAAAGTCCAAGGAAAGTCGCAACACCAGAGGAACTTTAGATACGTTGCCAGTCTTTATAAAAACATACTCTCGCTTCTCGAAGGATCCAAGTCGAAGCAGTTTTACTGCAATTAAGAAATATCACAAACCATGGGAAGTACTGGCCAAACGAGCGTGAAATTGACTACAACTAGTATGTTTATAAATTTCTTAGAACTATTGAATTATTTAACAAAAACTCTTAGTTCATACTTTTGGCTGCCATATAACGCAATTATTGTTCAATTAGACATGTATCCGTTCATTCAACAACGGAACAAAATTAGAAATCGAAAAAAAAAACTCATCGCTCCGGGCTTCTTTCAAACTGGCCGAGAAAAAAAACATTATACGGTGCGCACCCTAAATTATGCAACAAAAACGAAGTATCTCCGAAAATGTTCTTTGTGTCCGCCGCTTACTATAAATTGTAGGCAGCCGTACACACGCACTTTAGACTTTAAAGTGGAGAGTTTAAAGCCGGCCCGGGGCGTCTTTGATGTTGAATAAAAGGTATCATTGTCTCCGCTTCGTCGACGCGCTTTCAACTTTTCTCTTTGAAGTTAATCAAATGAGCGTCTCGGCTCGGTTTGTATCCAAAACTATATTAACAAACTCCGCGCCAGTGTGACGTCGAGCGCCCTCTGTCTTTGTGTGCGTACAACGAAAAACGTATCGTCTTCTAATTGAAGTGTACGGCGCGGGTGCGGCGTGTGTGTGTGTGTGTGCTGTAACTAAATACAAGCAGATCAAAGCGATCCGAGTCGACTTTGAAGTATTCGACGGGTAGTCCGCAGCCAGCGGTCTCGGCGCCGGAAGTTACTATTTTTTATGCAAATTTTATCATTTACTGCTCGACACTACGTTTCAATTCATACCTAGCATCTAGAAATATATAACATTGTTAAACGAATAACTTTTTTTTTTAGAAGTATTGTTTCAAGTTTTCCTTGTTTTTATATTCTCATTTTCGTAGTTTTTGATTTAAAAAAACTGAAAAAGACTTGTTCAAAATTAAAATGTACGTAAATTCATAAATGCATTTAAATAAAAACGGCATAAGCGCGCAAAATGCAATTCGGTTTTCTGCTTTTGATGTATGTAGATACCTTGGTTTATGAAAGTATAATTCTTACGAATTGCAATTCAACAGGCTTACGAGTAGTAGAGTGGCCGTGGTCCGAAAACAAACGGCTCCTACGTATATAATCGTAACTTAAAAATGTGGTTTTTAAATTCAGTTATCTAGTACAACGCTACCGACAGAAGTCTACTTATGTTAAAACAACATTCCATTGAAAATGTCACGATTTAAATGGATATTTTGTTTTTTATGAATATAAAGATCACGCTTAGCCCAGTTAGAAAAACACAAAAAGTCGTTTCGCTCGAAAAACGAGTTCCGATCTTATGACTAGGACCCGTCGAGATAAGAGTTTTTACTCCCTTCGTTACGCTGTGGAGATTAAAAGATTACGAGCTTAAAGAACCATGGAACTATAATAGAACGTGTAACTCAAACTACGAAGTTTTTATTTTTTCTTATTACAAAGATATCGCATGGAAACTCTTTGCAATCGATCACGTTTAGGTACTGGCCAGATTCGTTTTATTTGTTTTTGGATACTAAAAAAACTAACGTAAGCTTTGCAATAAATGAGTCGAGTTCCCACGAGCTACAATATTGAAATAAAACTAAATGAGTACTTACTATTACCAAATTAGATAGCAAGTCACATACTAAGTTTGTAATGGTCTATAATTTATAAATAGTTTTAAATTAAAGAACTGAAAAGGCAAAGGCGAATATCGTCTTGTCGTTATCTCAAGATCTCATTTAGTTTTTATTTTACGGATCAACATTTAGTAAGTAAACTCGTATCATTTATAGATCAACGCCATAAAATTAAACAAAATAGGGAATTTGAAACGTTTAAGGTGTACAAAATAATTCAACCAAACAAACAAAAAGTATCAACGTTATACATATTCATAATGCGCTTGGCCGCGTATCAACTCTCCAGCTGCTGTTGCTAGAAAAAGCGATATAACATTGTCGTTCCCTACGTTATTTAAAATAAAACGAATGCTTTAAATATATAAAACATTTAGTATAAACTAGTTATATCAACGAGAAAATATATAGGTTATATTAAAGTTGCGTTCATTCATTCAAAAACAAGGCGACGTAAAATTGTAAACATTGCCAAGTTCAAGGCTATACGTGATTCAAATAATAATCGTATGTGGATCACTGGCTGCTGCCGACTTGGAATTGCTTATTCTTTATTTAATAATGACAACAACATTGGCAAGTCAATGAAACTCGTATTTTCATTCATCAAATTCAGCAGCCGCGTAACAGATTACTACGAGGCGCAGTTGTTGTGACCTAAAGATGTGTTTACATACAAAATATTGCTTGATATTAGTACGACTTACTGCTAAACTTCTTGTAGCCATTTCTAAACTTGTTGCGCCACCACTTGACGAAGTGGTGCGCCATGGGGGCGTCCGCGGCGGGTGCCGGAGCTCTCAACGTTTCGTAGCACGTCATGCGCTGCGCTCACGCACGCATCACGGTTACTTCAAAAGAGCCGCTACCTTGTTATTTCACTGTTCTTAATAACAAAACACTGCCACAAGACGTGATCACAACACAACACCTTTAGTTATCCGTCTATTTCAAAACGTACCCCGTGACCCACTTGCCCGCGTGAATGTCGGACGACGAGCTGGAGCGTACAACCGTCCCCCGCGCGTATTATAAACTGACTGACTGACTGATGGATGGGAGAAGGGAAGGAGCGCGCGCGGGAGAGCGCGGGCGGGACGGCGCGGCGCTGCCGCCGCGGACTCACGGCCGGCGCGGCGCTCTCCTCAGCCTCCGCGGGCTGGCCTCGTGACATAGAATAATAATAATCTCACCTATCAATAGACGGTGCACTTCTTTGAATTAAATTCCAATTTGAAACTCGAAATGTAAAATTTGTACCAAAAAAAAATCATACAAAATAGATTTAATAGATTTTTTGGGCATAATCAAGCCGACTCTATTTATATCATTAAAAATGTACCTACGTCACGTATAATCCTAATTTTATTGTAATATCAATGATTATCATTATAAAACAAGTTGAGATATTTCTGATATCTGTGAGTGCAAAATTAATTAGATTTGCTAGTTTCAGACGACTTGCGATAATCCTAAACTTCTGACTAATAGCATACTAGCGCAGCGCTGAGACATAATTGTCTAAGAATTTCCGATAATTTAAGTGTAGGACAAATTTATTTCCGATAAAGTTTGTACAAAGTGTTAATACAACATAAGTGTTAATACTATTTCTGATATACGCCTCAATAAAAGTGCTAAACAAAGATCGTATTATTATTTATTACTAAAATTATAAATAGTGCTTGTAATTAATTTCTATATTTTATTTATGTATGTAAGGGTGTCAATTTTTTAACTCACGATCTGCCGAATGCGGTCATACATCCGTCTTCCATCCGGCTTAAATGGTCTTACAATTGATATTCGCTGTATGACGAAATGCCCCTCCACAGGTCACGTCTGTGTTTTAATAAGATTAACTAAACTGATTGGTGAGCACTATCTGTTTCTAACAGTATGAAATAGTTTGTTGGTTCCGTCATTTAGCGGTTGAATCCCACGGTAAGTCTTAAAGTTATTTCGTGACTTAGAATAGCAGTATTTTTCAATCTCTCACGACACAATGTCCGCTACACCGTTACTTCTCCCATTTATAGTTTCAAAAACAAAACTTAGTTAGAAAAGTTAACGTTTTTAACTAAAATAAACATTTTGTAATAATACTGCTGCACTCAGAATTGTGCAGTGGTCACTTAGGAAGTACTATGGTATTCCTATAGATGTAACATAGAACAAACACTATTTAAGGTAATATCAATAGTCGATTGAAATTGTGTAGGAATGAATACGTTTTTATGTGACAGGTGACACGGTGTATAGTGCGACAAAACTTATTTTATAATACTTTGGCTAGGTGGGTTAGGCCGGTAAGATAGGCGTTGCTGTCGCTGTTAGTTTGGTCAGTAAATATATAAAACCTACATGGGCATACATAATTATAAAAAAAATAACAAGACAGCTGCAGTAAGACTAGGACCTTTGACACATTTTTGAAATTAACAGAATGGCGCTAGTGAGCCATCATAATTTAGTTACCAGGTCAGTAAACTTTGTCGGTCAGTCACTGTTTTCTGATCAGACCTTCTTTATCATCTTCCTTAAGGGTTGCTACTCATTAGCATTACATAATTTTATAGTCATTTGTAACTTTGTATGAAGAAATGAATCTGTTTGTAGTTCTGTTTGCATTTAATTAAAAGCAATCTCTACTCACAGTCGATCTTCTAGTGTTGCCTCACATGCTTTATAAGAACGTACTTCAGCGAACTCATTTATCATGATGGCAACATCCCGTCAGTAGTCAATCAGTGATCAAAGGCGTGTGCCGTAGATGGGTTGTAATTGGCCGAGTTGGCGCGCTGCGCGGCCCGCGCGGCCCGCGAGCCCCGCGCGGCCGGGGTGGCGACCGCACAAGGATGTTACGAGTTCAAGAGAGTGCATCTTCACTTCAGCTATATTTTTTCCAAGTCCCCTCTTAGCCCACAAACTAGGCGGAGTGATTGCTTTCTATCCGACATCTCGGTGTTAACCGGAAGCCGTTTTTAGAATTGGTTTATTTTTTGTTTCATTTCTATTCATTCTCAACATTTTATATAACGATTTCAATTGTTTTCAATCTTTATAAACATTATTCTATTCTATTGTTATATTTTGTATAGGATCCTTCAAAGAAGATACTTAAGAAAAGATTTTTATAAAAATGCTAGATTGAAACATTAAAAACTAATAACCGATAACCTTGTAACGCTATTACAAATCTAGTTATTTTGCTGGAGTAGGGTTTAGTTACTTAAGTAAGTTAATACGCGGGCAAATTTCTCATATTGAATTGGCAACTTATTCAGCGAACTTTCAACGAGAACTGGCATCTTCTCGTAGTCTCTTACTTTAACGTTACCATTAGCTTATGAATTTAATAAAGCTAAATGGTTTATTATGAAGTCGAAAAGATATTTTTAATTTAATATCTCTGCAGATGACAAATTCTAGATATATTTTAACACAAATATATCAAATGAACTATATATTTGAATAAAACATTACTTGCAAATGATAAATAATAAATATTTAGGTTACCGTCGTGGATTTACATAATATATTGACCGAATAGACGGTGCCACCAAAGAAGAGTATGACCAAAACATGTGCTGTGTTGTTTGTAAACGTAACTAGATTCACAGTAGGTTAACGAAAGTAGTAAATATGTATAGGGCAATAATGAAGGAAGGCGCACGCGCATAGGTCCGCTAGCCAGCCTCCGCGGCCGCGGTCGACGACCCCCGCGCCCGCGCGCCGATTACAAAAAAAGATTATATAGCGTGTACCTACCCGCTACACTAACTTAAAGCTTCGCCGCTCACTATCTTATCTTAGCTACACGCACAATTATGAAATCTCGAATTTAATCTCGACAAAGACATACGTTTATAACGAGAGCAAAACAGTATAAGCACAGCATCAGTACCTGCATTTATGTCTACTGAGCCTCTGTGGACCATATAGAACATACGTATTGAATTACATAATCTAGACCAAGACCTAGGACACGAGAGTACTAAAATGTGCAATACAAAAAGTACGCACTGTGAAACTGTACGTGTCAAATAAAGAAAAAAAAACGTTCGAATACTCACAGTTCCATCCTTCTTATTTGTACATAAATGTTGCCAGTGTGAATTTATCGTGTAAGTTGTTAATGTACATGGATATATTCGGATACTGATTGCCTAGATTACTTTTTTTTTTTTTTTTTAAATTTTTTATATATAAAACCTCATTATCCACTAATGCCTCGTAAAAAGGTTAGTCATTTACCAATAATAGATTACGTAGTCGATTTAGGGTGTGCTTGAGTGTTGGAGCAATGTAAAATCGATACAATTTGGAATTGTTAACAGCGAGGGATGCAGGTAGCAACTACCATATTTGCGTTCGAGTGAGAAAACACATTTACTAAATAAACTTAACAAATCTGAGAACCCATTCGTCTAATCGTTACGGTAAACACAACAGATATAGACAAGAACAAAATGTATATGAATCCAATTAGTAAGTCAGTTTTGCTGCTTTTTAAGTTATCCCCTAAATAGGTATCATTGATTTAAACGCCTTACTGAATTTAAACAAAATTCTAATCTTTAAACAAAAACCACGATAATTTCGATTAGAACATGAACATATAAATACTTAAATATTGTCTTTAAATATGCAAATTAATTTAAGGGCATTGGCGGTTTCGGTAACTATAATTACAAGGATTTCCGATAAAGTGGTCGAGAGTTCGAATCCTGCCATTTGACTATTGTCGTGGACCGTATCCTAGTACAAGCCTAGAGCTTAGTTGGAGTGGGAAAAGGAATATTACTGAATGAATAAAAATGTGCTGCGTTGTTTTAGGGAACAATGACTATTAGAATATTATTAGTGAAAGTAAAAGGGTTCTTACGTTGCATGCTTCTACTAAGTCTAAATTACAATGAACGGTTCTAGGAATAGAACAATTAATATAATTGTTTCGGTATCTCGAAAAACGTGACTCGAGCGATAATATCGAGTTGGCGCGGGTTGATACGGGGCAACAGCTGGCGAGAGCGGCTCGCCTCCGTTGTACCGCACTGTTGCCAACCCATCCTTCATACAACGGACAGACTTTCATTTCACCACCACGAAATGTGAATACTAGTCGAATTCAATAGATAAATAAAATACTATATACACATAAGAATGACTGATAATGTATTTTAATGTCTATGGATTAATTTTGGATTTTTTTTTCTGATTCAATGAATGGTACAAACATGTTCTACTGGCATATTGCGTAGTATCGGATTGCCTTCATATTATGGAACAGTTTGATCTAAAGAATTTTGATGTGTTTAAAAGCAGTATATATTGAATTATCCCTGCTTAGCCAATTTTATAGTCGCCCTATCAAAGACTACAACGCTCGACTTCGAATTAGAATTTTACTACCTCTTCGTGTTAGGTTTATTGTCGACGATTTATCTGCGACCGAGATGAGGTCGTATTCCAAAAATGACTTACAACAAACATTGTTTTATGTTCGTTATAAAGAAAATGATCGTGGGGACGCACGCCTTCAACTTTTCTTTTGTTGTTTATGGTTAACCGAAAGATGTATGTACTACGATTGTTATGTTTAGTCTGTTTACGTAGATTTTACGAGATGTAATAACAATTTTTTATTCAATAATAACTGACTAATAAAAAGATGTAACGATGCTGCGTAAATAGACGATGAAGTTAATGAAAACATTGATTACAATATTTAATCTATAAAATAAAATCGTACGTTTCAATGTCTCAAGGAAAAAAAACAACATTTTTAGCAAACATAATATATTGCGTTGCTTAGAACAAAAATCCGATTTTTTTAAGATTTATGTCTGATCGCCAGACCTCGTTTGTTCCACAAAATAGATAAAATACCGAGACATCACGTGTTACAAAGAAATGGTTACACCCTAAAACTTGCTATTCTTCCGACTATATTTTATTGTTTCGAATGTGCGATAGATGGCACCATTTATAACACAAATGAACATAAATAAGTATTATTATTATTATTGCTATTGTGAGTTGAGACACTGAGGATACGGTCGTCGCTTGTTGTCCCAATGACATTGCATCATCATTCGAGGTTTCGCACGTCAGTACATGTTGAAATGTGGATCATATAAAAAAAAGGTATTAACGGAACATTGCGAACAATTTTAGGCAACCACTCGCTAAACTATTGTAATCAAAGGTTGCGAGTTAAATTTGATCCGTTTCCTGGTTTTCCATTGAACTGAAATTTTGCATGAACGATATTTATAATTCCGTAATTAAACGACGGAACCCCATCAAGTTTCGGCCCTTTTAATTCGTCTTGATAAGTGTCTTGGTTGGCGTTGCTTAAAAATTAGCACTTTTTATTTTTCTTTTATTTATTTATTTATTATTACAAACATATACATATAGATAGGATGAGCGATGGGGCCTGTCATAGTAAAAACTGTGCGACAGGCACCGACTCCTTTCCATATACAAGGGAACAAATTATCACGTGTGCAACTGCTGTCCATGTTTCGTGTGTGAGTGTTATGTGTTGGGAGTGTGAATGTGTATGTGTGGGTGCGTGAGTGAAGGTTGAGCGTGTGTGTGTAGTGCTTTTCACAACAAGCTAGTGTTAAAGTTTTAATAGTTTCGTTTATCACATAATTAGAAAGCTGGTGGATTAGATTAGATTGCCGAATGGGGGCACTCAAGGAAAAAGCGGTAAATGAAAACTGTGACAACAAACAACAAGCTCACCGATGAGCCTAAACCAGTGGTGGACATACTTTTCTATCCAAGGGCCAAATAGGAGGATGCGAAGTACTACTGAGGCTGCACATTGCTACACTAAGTAGTTGACGCAGTCAATCTAATTTTTGATTAGCTGTTATAAAACATTTCGTCTGTAGATACAAGTTTTTTTAGAACCATTTTTTTGATTTTCAAGCCACTTAAAATATTCGTAGTTTCTAGTAAAGGTTTTTTTTTTCTTGAAAATACGTATACGATATTTCGAAAGGTATGTTAGTAGATCACACAAACATATATCTCGGATGAGAACCGATACCGCGGACATGCTTTTAAGTCTGTTAAAATGAAATGTTCTAAAGATTCGCGGCGCACCGAAGTCGTGAGTTTAATTATAAAAATAAAGCTCAAGATCTTTTGAACAATATAATGTAATGCAAAAATGTCACAATATTTTACATATATTTCAGAGTTCAACATAAAAATATGCAATAGAAAAGGTAAGATAAAAACATTGGAGGGTTCGCTGCCATGAGATGGTGTTCATTAAAAAAATAATGATCTACAAATCCGTGATGGGCGAGGAAACACGGCGTTAAAGTGTCTGTTAAAATCAAGTTATCACGATTAAATAACAAAAAGAATGCGAGAGGCAGCCGGGCCCGGGCGCGACTTGGGTGGCATTTTCCTAGTATACCGGAGGTGGGCCAAGGCACTCTATTATACAAGAAATCTATGAACTTCGTCACTCCACTTCCAAAAATAAAAACCCGCCATTGTAATTGGAACTGATCGTCGGAAATTTCTGAACTATTTTACAACCGCATCATTTAACAGACCACCCAGTGACCTAGTAAAGAATTGAAAATTAAAAAGAACAAAGACGCAGACGATATTTAAATTGTAAAATATGATGACAATTTACTCTTTCAATTTGTGAAAATTTATCGAAAAATCTAAGAAGCAATGAAAAGCTATTACGAAACATTACGGTTATTGTAGAAAGTGAGAAATGTTAGGCTTGTATCATACTTTCTGTCTACTCCTTATGTTGATGGATGAGATAATATTTGTTTTTATGTTCACAAAGATATTTATATAAAGATCGCCCATCTCTCTATATTCTCAGCCGCGTTGTGCAACGTCATTCTCGCGTGTTTATTTACTCAGCGCGTGTTGTGACTACTGTTGTAAATTTATTTTTCTTAATAGAATAAGACATGTATTGACTTTATGAAGATCGTTTATTATTAAAAAAACGATAAAATATGTTCGAGTGGGCAATGCCCACGCGGCCGAAGTGGGCCGGCCACCGCTGGCCCGCTGCCAAATATCTGAACAGCGGCAGAAATAAAACGCTCCTATCAACATTCCAGGTCATTTCGTGCGATTATCTTTTTCGTTTTGGCTGCACGCATACATTGTATTTGTATGTGTCTACGAATATCGTATTCTATCAATTTCTGTGCAACTCCTAAACATGTTAAGTTTTACGCACACAAAGTTATACTCTATGGTTATCCTTGACCTGTCCCAAGAAAGCGTCAGACATACCATCTATAATTTTTAAGTATATTTATAGGTAACCTAGGACAATGTTCGTGTCGACATTGGTTCGGTGATAATGTGGTAATGTTATCAAATTTTATGTACAGCTTAGATAACTGGCGCAGGACGTGTTACAAAATCTCTTATAGATATTAAAGATGTTCACAAATACGTTCGTATTAATTATATTTTAATATAGGTATGAAAACAGGCGGTGTAGGTAAGCGCGGTGCGGCGCGGCGGTACCTCAAAGCAATAACATAAGATTACCCTTACGTCCGCTCGCCTGCGCCGCGTCCCGCGCTGCTCCCCGCCGCGCGAACACATTTTTTTCCCTTGAAAGAACCAGTTCCCCGTGTCGGATGTTCTCAGCGATTCCGCCTTAATAACTACGGAGTGTCATTATTACTATTACATCACGAACTCGGATATACCGTCGAGGATCGCTAGTGTAAAAAATAATCTAATCTAATCTTTAAAATCGGTCGAAAAGTTTGAAAAAGTTTTATTTCAAGTCGAGATTTCATCTAGCTTTTGATTAAGAATGAAGTCTTAATTTACACGACAATGATTTATAATAAATAAAATGAATATCAAGTAGAAATATAGTTATATATTGAATATAATCCAGTTAGATTTTTAAGGTCGTCGGTTCAAATCACCTGCTTTTGTTACACAGATTTCACTTGTCATCTGATTGACTTCTGATCACTTAAAATACACAGTTCACAATATAATTAACGCAAACTGTAAGCTTTCGTAATTGTGCTATTTACAAATTGGTTTCAGCAAGGAGCGATACAAATTGAAGTTTCGGTCGAATAAGTTTTAACAGGCAGGAAGCCGTGCGGGCGGTGCGGGGCGCGGGGAGGAGAGCGCGCCGCTTTACGTTTCCCACAGGGATGCTACGTGTGAGTATATTTATATGTATCTATTAGTACAGATATGTATCAGCGATAGTTATTCATGTTTGTGAATTAAAATGATAACAGTACGTTGTAGAGCGGGGCGCGACACGCGATATGTAAATATTTAATGTAGTGTAGTATTTATTTTTATCGTATTGCCCATAAAAGCAAAAAAGTCACTGCACGAATTTAGATAAGAGACAAAAACTGTTAAAACGTATCCAAAAATAGGGGGCGTGCGCTCCGCCGGCGGACCGGCGATGCTTATCTCGCGCGCTTTGATCTCGCCGCCGCGCCGCGCCGCACGCCCCGCGCCGCGCCCCGCACCTCGACGTATTGTCTCGTCTTTTGAGCGCGGGATAATGAATAACATTTTTTTTTAGAAACCACATCAGGCTCCATAACGACTTATTAAGTTTTATAGTAAGTGTTTCATTAAGAAATAACTAACAAAAAGTAAATGATTTCGTGAATGGCATTTACTGTGCCACTTGCCGATCTTTACGTGAGTTTTAAAATATATTTTGTAAATCTTACTAGCTTTTGCCACCGACCTCGTCCACTCGAAATTAAAAATAACTTGACAAAATTACCATCTTCCTTTCATTCGTCCATTAAAGGTTTCGTATTTATAATATGAGTAGGAAACGAGTAAGGTAGAGAGACTAGAGGCTTGTTATTTAAGTCGTTACATCGCGTCTTCGGTGTGTTAATACAAAGCATACGTGTTTGCTACGGGGCCTCTGCCCCATGCACGGCCCCGGGCTGTCGGCTGCGATAGCATCGCGCGTGCAGTCCGCGACGGCTGCGGCGCGCCATCAAATTAATTACCCTTATATTTTACCCCTTTGTCGGCTACCGCTCGCATGGGCGCCGACACCCGCCTCTCGCCGAGTTTCGCTAAAGCGAATCACTTTGCATCTGAATGCCGTTTACCACCGGTTTGTAGGAACGTCGAGTTAATGTTCAATCGAGTAGACACTTGGAATGTTCACTATGAAATAAGTACTTATAAAAACAATGGCTAATTTAGGATTACATTTTTGGGAGAGGGCGGTAACGGGTGGCACTGCCTCCAACTAACACTTACGTACAATCCTGTCTTAATGAAATCTTGCAAATTAGATAGGCATTATGTTATATTTTTGGTTAATCTTTAGGGTTCATTTTGTATAGGTTTTACATAAGTTGTAGGTCGTATTAATTATTCAGTGGGTATTGTGTAAGGAGGGTGATAAAATGAATCAATCGGGCACCGGTGACTTCCGTCGCGACGCAGCGCGCGGCGCGGGGTCGACGGACCACGGTGTTTCACGCTAGCCGCTTCGGCCTCCGCTCCCAAGTCCCCGTCCTTAACTCCGACTTTATTTTATTTCTATACGGAAATAGCGCTATAAACTCACGTAATATAAATATACCTATTGCCACTAGATTATTATTACTACAATAAACATATTCGAACAGATAGTTTTCTTGTGTTCGCAGTTCGATCCCTAGAGACATCTATCGGAAGACCAGAACAATAAGAACTGTAAAAGTTTTTCGTTCGGTTCTTATCTTTATTCTACTTTAAGAACTGAGAACACTTCAGTGTCAGATTTAGAATTTAATAAGTTTGTTAAAAGTTGAAAATTGCCTTAATAGTTTTTTTTTTGCCAGTTAAAACACGAGTTTGCAAAGTAAACCGAACCGCGAGTCTGTAGGTGCGAAGACAAGAATGAAGAAAAATTTTCATTTCCTGCACAATCTTAAGAACAGTAGAAATTTAAATTTATTTGCTGATTTTCAATCGTTTACCAGAACGTACATAAAAGCAAACAAGAGAATAAATTTTAAATTTATATAAACAAGAGAACGTTGAAGACAAGAGAAGACTCGACGTGATAGATGTCGGTGTATTGCCGGAACCAATGTTGGCAATGAAGCGGCTTTAATGGCCGTGCATTTGACACGTATTTACGAAGTTATTTATTTCACAGACACGCTAATTGCAATAGCCGACGGCCTGTGACAAATTACAACACGCGCAGCGCAACGCAACTGTTGGCCCGTTTCATTTACACTCGTGACACACTGGCGCGGGGGAAATGTTATCGGCCGAAACTTGTTTTGTTTTAAACCGATTAAATTCAAATAATTATGCTACTACTTTAATGGTTAACCATTTTAATTAAAAAAGTTTTGGATGGTATGTTATGTGTACGTAAATAATTTAAAATTTAAAATTAAACTACCTCTTAGATAAACAAGCTTCTTGCGGGTAAGATGTTTTTATATTATAATATACGAAATCGAATCGAATCGAAATCACAAATGACACAGTTGCAAACAAAATTAGCGCCGAAATCTGGTTTGTTCTCGTGTGTTTGTACGCAATATCAACGGTGTCATGAAAAAAAACTAGCCTCCAAATTGAGTATTTTGAGGCGAGGCGCGCGGAGGCGGCGGCAGTCAAAGGCCCGCGGTGATCAAAGGAGCCGCCGCCGGCCGCCGCAGCTTTGATCTCGCCGCATGAAGTGCAAATTATGTTATAAAGACAGCGAGTGGCGCGCCCGCCGCCCGCCGCCCGCCGCCGCCGCCGAGTTGGGCTGCTAATTAATTCAATCCGCCGCGATGTGCCCGCACCACTCAGTGCCCAAGCCGATGCTGAGGTCAGGGTTGCCATTGACTCGCGTGCCTTTACCTGTCATCAATCTTAGACATCATTACTTAAAATAATTAAAACTAAATTTATTTTTAAACACATGATGACTATTCTATAATTCTTACCCTCCGATTTGCTTCGAAAAAACAAATTTGTCTATGTGGTTTTACAGTTGTCATAGCAACGGACGCTCATAGTAGCAGCATTTAATATTATTGGCACTTGATAAACAAAATTACGAATAAAATGTAAACGGAAGTTTTAAACATCTACTATAGTATAGAATTTTCTTTATTTCTGTAACCCGTTCTTGTATTGTTTATGAAATATTTGCCAGCCCTGTATTACGGCAGGTAGGCACTGACTGTACACTCGCCCTCTTTAACGACCATTTGTTTTTTTTATTCTCTTTGAAGGCAAAACCCTTGGAGCCGGCTGACATAACCTCAAAGTTCCTTGTTACAAGTACTCGTATCAAAGAATCTAAGCGTTTGTGTCAGTGTGTACGAATTTATTTTTGGATCAAGCAAAATGTGTCAAAGCAATCATACACTCAGTAAAATTGATTCTGGAACTGGAACTTTAATAATACAATAGAAATTAATTATTTTCTAATTTATTGTTCTAATTACAAGACAAAATATAGTCACAGATACAAAATATACCACCACCACGCGATTCTAATATGAAAATTAAATCTTTACAGATTTAAAGCAGATCTTACTACTTCCGATCACTGATCGTTGGTTGCCAGCATTAAAAAAAAAGTTATTCCCGCCGAGTGCCTAATAGTTGTCTCTTTGTGTCGCCATTTCGGCGTTGTCGTTTTATGCGGAAGGTGCAAACGCTTCGTAGAATAACCGAGCGGAGATATTTTGTTCGAGCAATTTATGGCCATTATACGTCGGTCGTTTGTAAACAATAACCGGTTCAAAGATGTTGGGTCCCTTTGAATATGTTTCGCGCGCATTCGGTGTCTGCGGCTCCGCCGCCGCTCACACGGAGCGCGCCGTGCGTATTGTTACTGACAATAGTGATGACAATCGCGACACGCTTTTTCTACTGACGTTGAATGGGCAAGCTGTAATGATAATCCTTTAAAATTAACTCGTCGATGTTACGGATGTAGAATAACTATGACTACTTAAGTAAGTTTTTAACGCTTCTTCAAATCGGTCACTTGATAGTGGTAAGAGTACCACCATCTATAGTGTATAGGCATATATTTTTACTGGTACGTATACAGATGCATCTATCATATTCATATAATGGTTCCATTTTGGTCCGTTCATGCTTCTACGATAATTAAACGATATAGCCGACTTATAACGGATAATAACAAGTTATTTGGTGCAGCACTACGCGAGAAGGAGCAGTGTGGGGCGCGGAGGGCGCGGGGAAGTGCTAGAGACGGCCGAGCCGATAGCCGCGTGCGTCGACCCGCGGCCCGCTTTGATCTCGCCGCCCGCGCCGCGTCGGCGAGCGCGCAAAGGCCCGGAGATCTCGCCCCGGCCCCTGCCGTCGCACACCTGCCGCCAGCCGCCAGCCGCTTTCGGCCAAAGAAAGTAAACGATAGATATCACTGTATGGGTACTGCCTTAACAGTCAAGAAAAAAAACTGCCGGATTTTAAAAAGGCTTCAACATAATCTGATGATTTTCTTTTCGACATATCACAACAAAGTGCACTTTTGATAAACATATGAACGCTTTTCAATTTTTTACCTTTCTTCTTCTTTCTATAAAACAAACGCTAGGTAATTATAAAGAGAAAAGAAAAACAAAAGTGAATAAAATGCATTTGTTATTTATAAAGTATTTTATGGCTTAGAGAGAGGAGGCGGAATACGTCGCATCCCGCGGGTGTCGTAAGACCCGCTGAAGGGACGAAATATAAATAAACCACGACACTTGCGCGACACCAGCGGCGACCCGTTGGATTGAAAACACCAAGGCAGCTTGTCTTTTCATTTGTCAAAAGTTAACCAAACCTCATATTAATGTAATAAATGCGAAAGTTTAGATGGATGAATGTTTGTTGGCAGGTTACTTCAAAACAGTTTGGTTCTAAGAAACAAATTTATGACACGTTAATTTGGCGACGAAATGTCAACTGTTTATAAACTTTTCAATCATCATCTCAAGTCTTCAGCTCTCAAATATCAGTTAACTGTACTGACGAACTACTGAATGACGACTTTTAAACAAATAAACACACTGTTACTCAGGGCCGCCTAGCGCTGTCTGTACGAAGTACTTTGTCGTTACCGAAACCTTCAAGTCATGAGCGCGGCGTGTGGCGGCTGCATTTTTGAGCGGCGACTGCAAGTTACGGTCTACATATGACGAACGTGAACTGTTTATCACTAAACGCCGACAACATTGTGTTGCTAAATCTTTATGTAACATTAAAATATATAGGTCGACATAGTTAGTTAACCTGGTAGGTATAAGTCAAATTAAATGATGATCACGTACTAGTGCCCACATGACATTGTTAAAAAAATTCCAACACCTTTATTGTACTGTAATTATCTTGACGTATTTTTTCTTTTGTGTCTATGTAGGTTATATATATTTTCTGACAGAACTAATCGCGATAGCGGCGCCGCTGTTACTGGCCAGTTAGACGCATTATTTGAAAGGAGTTAACTGCCAGTTACATTTTATTCTAAATTCGCATCGTAGGGTTGCCAAAAGTGCAAACGAAACTAGGGTTGATTACAATGATTGGAAGATTCGTGACTCGTAAATCTTATGTATAAAGGGAGTAACTTAGGAGGGTTGGGGAGTAGTAAGCGGCGCCCACACTATAATAATGCTAATCCCCTTCGTCGTCACAGTTGAACTGTATGTGCCAGCTCATAAACATGTAACGGAGGTCACCACGTAGTATAGCCGACTTGGCCGAATCTCGAGTTGGCCATTTGTTACTTTTAATACGATACGCCCGACTTTTAATTGTTATAGGCAATTTTATCTTAAATAATAGTATAAAGTTTGATTTATGAAAAAAATATAAATTGTAATTCGTGAACACTACGCGTACTAATTAAATTTAGAGGTTAAACAGAGTTTGACAAAGTTATTATCATGTCCTCTACTGCCCAAGACACTCTTCGCTGTCGATCTCAAAAAACGTATTTGTATCTAATCCATTTAACTCTTTACGACCTTGTAGATAAAATGTAAAATATGATAAAGATAACATATACCATATCCTATATCTGCCTACCCCACATCTACACCGTACAGTTACTGGGAACCGCTATTTCCGACATTCTACGAACGCACTCGAAACCGCCGTTGACAGATAAAGTTTCTGTTATTGTTTTATTCAACGTAACGACGGATGTGGATTTTAATGACTTGTTTTGTTCTTTATATAAATGGACAGACACAAATAACTAGTCAACTAAATGACACCTTAACTTTGTACTTACTAAGTAAAAAAGTTAATTAGATTGTCTAAGATGTTTTATTAGCGTACATATTTTTGTCAGTACATAGAAGAGGCCATCGAAATGGCAAATATCTGATGGCAATAGTGACAGTTGAACCACTGAGCTATAGGCGCTTGTACAATAGATAAAATTTGTGAGTTAACAATATGAGATGCAAGCTTTTAGGCATATTTGGACTTCAAAAAAGAATTAAGTGAAATTATGTAAAAATCTGTCGACGGCCATTATCATATTTTACCCTAACAGATGTAAAAACGTCGGAATTGATATTTAAATGTGGTGGAAATGTAAAACAAACTCTGCGAGTGGTCCGCCGCAGCGCTCCGGGCCGGTGCTTGCGGGCAGCTGATAGCGGGATTACCATAGCATTCACTCGGCCGAGCTTGTTATGGCTTTCCCGATGCGGAAAGCCTGCTTCTGAGATCGTTAACCCTTATGCGGTGTAGCAATTAGACTAGTCTATCAATATTCTTTTCATTAATAGGTGTATTGCTTTATTTTGAAGCCTAGTTAATATTTATAACTGACACCAACCGATGGTAAATGCCGCTGATTATAACCTAGGAATGTTTTAGAGCAAAATTACAAAGCAATGTGATACTACTTCATACGATGTATTGATATATAACTTTAAACTTTCGTGGTTTTTCTTAATGTACCGTTCATACGTGATTCTTACCACGATTAGCCTCTTTGACATATTGGTTGCTTAAAAAAAGGTTCATTATAATTATATAGTTGAGACTGCGCGCAGTAGCGTTTACAGTTAGTCTGCTAAGTCTTGCAAAGTTTCTTGAAATACTATTCAAAGTGTTATAGAATATTAGAAGCCGCCAATACTGTTCGGTTTCACATTAACTGGCAAGTTAACGGCCAAGTTGTAGCGAGATACCTTCCATATTCAAATTACAGGTTTGAATTGTAACCTCAGTGTAGCGTCGCGGGAGAGTATAGTCCGACAAACTTGTCTGGTCCGTTGGAGGTGTGATCATTGTGACTACTGTCAGACAATATGTAAAACATACTAAGGAATACAAAATGATATACAAGACAAGCCGTGACCAAACAACATGACAAAGGCAGTGTTTCACTTTATTGACATTGTCCAGAGGGCGCTAGTGAGTTATTGTAATATAATTTCGTTTAGTACATTAACCGGTAACGCATCTGTGTTTCCTCTGGTATACCTGATATTCATGGGCGTCGATAATCACCTCACGATCTCCTCGCGGTGGGTCAGATAAGTTTATAGGACTATAGCTTCGCCACCACGGTCCGATCTCGGGCGCTGAGGCCACTTTCTAGGGAATTTCTAAATTCCAACAAAGCGCAATCGTGTGCGCATTTTTATTGCAAGTCATTTTTTTACAATTACTACGGTCTACGTATTTGCATTTGTACAATAGATAGCTTGATTTGTTTAGTCTCACTTGAATGGACATAATAAAGAAAGAACGTAAGGTCTTCAAAATGTTTGTACAAGATGAATTTGTGACACAAAATTAAGTGATAAATAACAATCTCACTCGCTTGTTTTCTGTTCAAGAATTCATTAAGTATTACCGAATAAAAACCGAAATAACAAACATAATATTTACTAGTTAACAACCAACTTTACAAATCTATGGCTATATTGGTAGGTTGTATAGTTACAACGCACGATAAATGGAACGGTCGGGAGCAATTTAATAGCAATATCCACGAGCAAATTGAAGGTTCCGTGGAGGCTTTCAGCCTGCAAACGACATCGAAAAATTGAATTCCTATTACCGACTTTAAATGTATTTTAACGAGTTTTATTTTGTTTTGTAGTATGTCAATATACAAGGCAACATTCATGACTGAAAAACATTTGGAACAGTTATTATTTACAATCGAAACATTTGTCGAATGAACTATCAATGAATTCCATTCTCTTTGTAAAATTAATGTATGGAGATACTATTAATAAATTTAACATGTATAAAAAAGTATTTTAATGCTTGAAAAACATCTTCCTGTATATAGTTGGTATAAGAAATATGACTAAAAATAAGTTAAGCGAGTGTGTCGTATCTTGTTTGTTTAGTCGGAGCAACCCCCGGTGTTACCCGGCGCACGGCCGACACTCGACTTAAGACTCCGATCTCTGTTTGTTTTGTTTTCTTCCTCTTGACAAGAGCGCCGCTCTCCTATCGCTCTTTATCTATCAACTTGTTTAAATAGACCTGGAATCATTGGCGTTGTGTAAATAAAGGAAGAAATATTATCAGCGCAGAGTAAACTCGCCGGAAATTATCATAGGTATAATGTAAATATAGAAAAGAATTATTGACTCTGTTTCAAATGTATTACTCTATGTTTACGTACTAACGATAAACTTGGTCGGTGAGTACGATTTATTTAATTAAAAATAAATGCTTTATTCGTGGAAGTAAATAGGCTTTGTTAGAATTAAGATACACCTTTTAATTTGATAATACACTAGCTGTCCTCGGCGACTTCGTCCGCACTAAATTAAAAAAAAAACTTGATTTTTAGCGTATGCGTTCTTTCGGACAATATCTAAATATGTACCGAAATTAGATGTTGTTCTACTGTCCAAGACATTCCTATTATCGATACTGAACACACTGTTTTTCGTCGTGTATTCGTAGATGTGTTTAACTTCAGATATTTAGCGTCTAAGATAAAGTAAGGGAAAGCGTAACAATGAACCACTTAGATTAAAAGGTTTTGTTTGGGGAAAATGTTTGCCATCACCTTCCTTATGTAGGCGCCTCGGCGGCGGCGGCGGCGGCGGCGGCGGCGGCGGCGGCCGGAAACATTCACCCTTAGGGTGATTGAATTTACTTAACCAAACTTTTCCATTAGCTCTCCGCAACGTCTTCAAGTGAGATATTTGTTCCTTGAATACAAATTGCATCTGCAACTAAAAAAACATTTAATAATATTCCATCATTTCTGAACAGCCCCCATTTAGTTCACCCATCTTCGAATTAATTGATTCAATTTTGGTATAAATTGAAAACGTGATTTCCAATTACGTAGAAGCTATAATGGAATGTGAATGAAAGCGGCGCAATAACCCGCAGTCGATTTAAATACGAGCAGGGTTCGATTGTGCCGCGGAAGTGCGTCTGATGTGGGCTCAATGCAAAATCGGAGCGCCCCGAGCGCGGGCCTGCGCGATATCCGATTTAATCTATCACAAATGAATGGATCTTTAGAAAAAAAACAACGTTTTGTGTTGCTCGATTGTGACAGCAGCGAGTTAAAAACGGTCGAGTTGGCATGAATCTGACAAAAATCCCATCCTGTGGGTAATTCAAGGGCACGCTCAGTTTATTAGCGCCGGCGAGAGCGTGTATTCGCGTCCGGTCGTGCGCGTTGTAATCAATTCTGTCCAAATATTGATCGTTTTTTCCACTTCCTTTCTATTCAACGGAACGGAAAAGACGTATTTCTGTCGACGTGCACGTAATCAATACTCTACGCACACCCCTTTTTATTACGTTATTAGTGAGGCCCTATATGTGCATGTGGAGAGTAAAATTCATCGTCAATAAAGCTACTGGCGTGGCTTCTTTTTGTTAAGGTTATTTATTTTTTTAAATACCAACCATTTGTTTACCATATAATACCCATCGTCTATAACTGGTAAATATTGTTGCCCCTAATTACAAGCTATTGTTAGTTATTATGTAAATTTCAAGATAATCCAGTTTCCTCAAATAGCGTTTTAATCCGTTTAGTTGTTACAGAGTTTATGTAAAAACAAACAAACGTTTACAACATGAGTATTAGCGTGGAAATGATGTCAGTTATAGATTACCGAACATTAATAACGTAAATGAAATAAGATATTATTATACCTATATAATAAAAACACAAGAAGTTTATTTCTCCGTAGTGTTTATGCGAGGCCAACTTTATGACAGCCATAAATATTCGGTGTCCTGGAATGCATGTGAAAACTGTTCTTGAGATCGTCAGGACGTTTTTATGTTTAGTTACGTTAGGAGAAGTTTGGACGACATGAAATAGGAAATGTTAATAGGGACGTTGGAATGTTACATCATGAACTAATTGCAAAGCTTGTGCAGGGTATAACTTCTTTTCAATTTTGTTGTTAAACAATAAAAAAGCGCCATTAGGCTTCTGATTATGGGTACGGACTACCGATCTAGCGGTCGCGAGTTCGAATCCCACCATTCGACTATTGTCGTGAATATCAGCATATCCTAACACAAGCTTTTTCAAGCTTACCAGGAATGGTTATAAGAAATGTTAGTAAATCAACAAAAATCTACTATTTTTTTTTTACAAAAAAAAATATACAATCAAACACAAAACATCTTTATTTCAGCAATAAAAATATGTCCAACATATTTTTTTTTTGTTATTAGATTCCGAAAAGTACGTATCGCTAAAGTTCGGCGTATTGTCAAATATGAAACGAAGCGGATGATAATGGAATTTCTGGGAACAACCCTTGTTGTAGGGTTCGCCGCCAGGGGGTGTTCGCGGGGCGCGCGAGGACGGGGGCGGCGGGGCCAGCGAGCCTATCCATCACGCGGCGGGGGGCGAGGGCGCAATTAGACGGAGTAGATGTAGATGTGCTGACACGACACGACGTCGCGCTGCGTCGCCGCCCGCGCCGCAGCCCGCCGCCCGCGCCGCAGCCCGCGCCCGCCACCCGCCGCCCGCGCCGCAGCTCGCGCCCGCCGCCAGCCGCGTCCATCTTGTAACTGTGTAATGCATATCTAATGCGATTATTAATTTAGCCGAGCAAGCTTAAATATACCGATTTTAAGGGATTTGGACACCAATATTTAGACGTTAAAAAATTAAAACCACGATTGAGTACCACTGTTGTACACTAACATTATCGAAAAATGTATTATACATATGATAGCACATAGTGTAATAGATGTAAGTAACAAAAATATCAGGGAATTGCTCATGTTTACCCTCAGCGGTTCTTTATTTACGTTCCAAAACCTTTAACAACCTGAAACTAGTTGCATTCCAATCTAGAGTAGTCATTTCTCTGTTCGGACGCCATAATCGTAATGCCTTGGTTATTATCTGACTTTTATCTATCCATTTTAGCTTTTTAATAGCGTCCATTTTAAAGTAGACTTGGCGCCGATACTTGTGGGTCGATTTTTAGAGTTTTAATTCAGATAAAAATCGGACGAGAAGATAATGAAGGTCGGTCCGGCGGCGAGGCAGTGAGGCGGCGAGGTGATGCAGATGGCAGCGCGGTAGCGGCCGCCGATTATCCGCCGATAACACACAAAAACAACATTTTGATTTATGAAGAAAGCCGCAGAGGCGGCTACCGGGCGCCGCGCCGACGACTTATGCACTCTAGTGATGTTACTACAAACTTTTATAAACTGTATGTCGACAAAAGTTATAAGTCTTGTAAAACCTGCACCTTATAAATCGACAATGAAGTGTCAGTGGTGCGCAAACAACGAGATAATTGTAAAAAGCAATTAGTCGTCTGACGTTTTTAATACAGACCGTACAAACACTTAAAGGTGCGTTTTATTGGTATTTAGTATTAGCGTTTTATTGTTTAAACGATTATTTCTTTTACCGCCAGGTACCATGATTTTACATACATGTATTTTTTATTATTTAGATCTTTTAGATAGTTAAATTACTTACTATCGATAGTGGCTAAACAAATGTTTAAACTCGGACAACACTATAAAGCCTGGGGAGTCGACAAGTCCGTCGTTCCGCGGCAAGATTTTGAAACATACGATTATGTAAATGAGGCGGCCGGCTGAGCGCGCTCAAAGACGCCGCCCCAACATATAGCACCCAAGCCTTATTTGCCGTGCCCGACTTGCTCGTTAATATTTCGAATAGATTTATCTTTTTATTTTTAAAAGATAAAAATTAAAACGATCGCTGGAATGCAATACTTAATGCTACACAGCAGATAAATGAATAAACAGTACTTTTTTGTAACTGAAATATTTTTATACCTAATTATAACATTGTTTAAAATATGAACCAACCATAATTTTAGGATAAAATACAATAATCGCATTGAATGAAAAAAAAACCGCTTTAAAAATTCTCCTTATAATAATTATAAAAATTATAGTTTCTCAGTACCCTCCGACTATTTGCCTAAATTTTTTTTTAATAAGACTATTTTTGATTTCCAGTCATAGAAATCATTCGCATGTATGTACTTTATACATTCAAGTGATCCGTAAACTCCATCTCTAAATTAATAAATTGATTTTACTGAAATAATGACAACAGCGCCATCTATTGACGACTATGCGTTTTGCATTAGTATTCCAAAATTAAGAAAAAGAAAGATTTACGACTACCAGTTTTCTTAATTTTTAAATAATCAGTAAGCGTTCATTAACAATTTAGCAGAATTAACTATTTTTCATATATTTAAGCAAAAATTTTATCCTGTCGTCTAGCTCAATATTCACAAAGCTTTATGCAGTATTGTCAAAGAAAAGTTGAGTTTCTTGTTTATGGCCTTCCCTTGTTGTCATAGAAAAATTGGCAGTTGACATTGTCATTGTCAATAGTCGTCAAATTGAAAGCAAACGTCATTTATATAAAGTCACGTGGGTTTTAGGTTATTTCCATTTTATATTTTTTTTAAGATAAATCTCCGATTTCATCATGGGCAAAGTTAGGAAGCGTAAGTCTAATAAAACTCAAAGTAACACAGTCGCAGATGTTTCCGATGAAGAGCTGCCGGTGGATTCAAAGGAAAATGTTATTCAAACAATATTGGATCAACTACAAGTAATTTCTACTTTGTTTTTTGCTAAAGATAAATTATTATTAAAAAATGTGCATTATTTATCTCTAGCTTTCCAGCTGTAAGAATTTATCAATAAGCATGGATTACGCTTTTTACAGGCAGCAAATGTTGAAGAGAAGTACTGCGGTTTGCAAACCTTTGCGTTTATTATAGAAAGTCCGGAAAATGTACAGCAGGTTATAGAAAGGGGAGTTGTTAAATCTGTAGCACCTTTGTTGCTGGATCCAGCTGGATCTGTACGAAATGCTGCAGCAGGTGCATTGCGAAATCTTTCTACCATGCAACTGGAAGTGTGTGATTCCTTGATGGATCAAGACATCATGACGCCTTTAATATGTTGGTTTGATAAGGTAATTTAAACATGAAACATTATCTTTTTCTTTTTTATTTCTCCCTATTGTACAATGTACTTTTGTATGTAGCTTTCCTAAATGTAAATTTGTATAACTATTATTTACAGCATGCTGATAATTGGACCCCAGATAATAATTCAAAGACAAAAATGGAGGATGTTGATACATTCATACAATGTATAAATCTTTTACTAAATCTCTGTGAGAGTTCAGGTAATTTACTTTACTAAAAGACTTTGAATGCTTCATACTTTATAAACTACTTGTAATGACACAATGTTACACAAGTTTTCTATGAACATTTTTTAATTTTATAATTTCAGAATTGGCTGTAAAATATTTAGGGCAGTCGAGAGTCTTAAGTATATTGTTACCGAGGTATTTGGACATAGCAACATTTGGTTGTGACATAGTTTCATCGGTACTGCAATGTTTGTTTGTTGTTGTTGAAGACAATCCTGATGTTATGGAAAAAATTAAGTTGACATGCGAGAAACAATTGCAAGAGCTAATGAGTATAGAAGATACTGATCCTTCAATATTGTTGATTAGAACGCTAGCTGCCGGTGTTATAATTAACACATGCGGTGGTAATATGGCAGTTTTACCAGTCAATGTTATAAATCAAATTGTATCAATATTAGCGATGACACTATCAATTGATCATAGGTTAGTTTGCAATCAGCTCTCTAGTATGGTGCCATTGAATGATGGTAGTGGAAAGTTTGATCCGCCCAAGGGAAAAGATGCACAAATGTTGGACAGTCAGTTGAAGTCAGTTTCACAGATTTTGGATGCGCAGCAAAGTTCAATTGAGATTATTGCAAATATTTGTTCCTGTGATGGTAAGTTTGTTTTTAATATTAAAAAAAAAGTTTTTAATATCATATTAGGTTTAGGCTACAAATGAAGAGATATTTGTCAGTATATGTTAAATAATAAGTTATTTTAAGCCATCTTTAACATAGATTTGTAATTTTTTTTACTCAACAGATGCAAGTGATCAAATTGAAGGGCCTGAATCATCGGATAGTGATGAAGTAGGAGATGACGAGGACAGCAATGGTGAAGGAATCATTCTTGCAGAAGATAAGCTGCCGTCTGAGATTCTGGAAGCATTGATCTCATTGAATATATTTGAGAAAGTATGGGCTCGAACTCAGCTACCTGCAGAAAATGTTATGTTAATATTAAAAGAATATGAAAGCTCAAAATTACTACATAAAAAGTAAGTTCCACTAAAGAATCTCTACAGTTCAATTTTAATTATTCTACTTTTATTTAATGAGTCACTATTGTTATATACCTTGCCTGATAGCATACAGAAAATTTATTGATTACTTAACTTACTTGTTCAGTCACCAATAATATAATGTGGTGAACAATGACGACTTTAAGCTTTAAAAGCTTTACCATAAAATGTCTTTTCAGTTACCAAATGTTTGTTTTCAGACTACACACATTGCAAACAAGAGCACTGTTATGTGTTAACAATATGTTGTCCAGTCTACCCGTTGACAACTTGGGCGGTGTTAACGGTATTTACAAGATATGGATTGATGTTGGCAAGCTGGTGTTCAAGCAAAGTGCTGAGAATCTGTACATACTGGAGTCTGCGACCGCTGTAATGAGAGCAGCCTTGGATAAAATTAAATTCAGGGAAAATGGAAAATCTGGAGAATGTGACTTATTTAGGGACTTATCTTTAACGGACATTGAGGTGAGATGTTATGGTTTTTCTAAATTCAAAGTACGAAACAATAATCAATCTTTGTGAGAAATTTCATTCTGGTCGGTACACTCGTTTTGAAGTTTAACAAACCTCCATACAACCATTTAAACTTGTAAGGTTGATGATGTATCATCAACCTGCCGTTTTCGCTATGGAGGGTTGGCACAGTATGTACCACTCTTCCATACATCTCTGTTAGCTGTCAAATCTGAGCTTACATCTTACTTATACATATCCTCTTTCACACAATCCATCCACTTTCTTTGGTCTTCCTCTACCTTTATAGCCAACCACATTTATTGTCTTCACCTTCTTATGTGTTTTTCATCTCTTCGCAAAATGTGTCCATACCAACTAAACTTTCCTATTTATAATATAATATAAATAACATTAATATTATTTTCTTCCAGATGATGATAACAGGAATCAGAGAGTGCCAAATTCCGGAGATTAGATCAAATCTTATTCGTATGATTGGCATCTTGGCATTACTGCTGGTAAATAAGTTGAATGAAACAAGTTCTAATGTGATATGCGCCATCACAGACTTCATACTCGAGCAGGCTCATAAAGAGAACGAAGTTTGGGTGTTGGCAGAAGCCATAGACACTTTAGTAGACCTGTATTCTGAAGATGAGACTGATGGACTAGCGGCTAAAGTTAAACTTGTTGAAAAGTTGTCAATACTAGCTCCTATACTAAAGAATAAGGTGAGTTTACACTGATATTTTTTTTTAATAAATTCTCATTTATACTTAAGTTTATTTGAATGTTATTAATATGGATAGAGAAAAAAAATATTTTATTTATAATAAATACCATATTATGTGTTATGTTATCAAAAGGTTTCATTGGTTTTGACTTTCTTACGTATTTTAACTTTTTCGTCTCGATTTTGACAATGTATGTTTGATACAATGTTATTTTTTTTTATTTTCGTAGGCAAGGCAACAAAGAAAACTTCCTAAAGAATACAAAGTTCTTGTCTCCACTGCAACATCTAATTTACCTCGATTTATCAAGTACAAGAAAGGACGAGTTAGTAATTTATAGATGTTTAAAATGCAACGAGTGAACTACATATACAACTTTTTTTTTTAAATTTTAATATTAAATGTCTAATAAATCATATAAAGACTTGTATTTATTAGAATAAGAATTTTTATTTTGTTTATGGTAAATGTACCATAACTATAATTAAAAAAAATAAAAAAAGTCTATGGTATTATTTCTTACCGCAATTTTAATTTAGGTATAACATTAAATTAGAAAAATATTGTAGTATAAATATTTATTAAACAACAGACATGTCGATAACAAAAAAATAGTAATCCCGATATGAACAATTATCTCTTATAAATTATTAGGAATCTTGTACGTTACATAAAGTTTTACAACTAATAAATAATGACAAATAATTATTTACTTAATTAATATGTAACAAAAATTATTCTTGTAAATAAATAATTTGGACAATATCACATGAATCATATCGAAGTGTTTTTATATTTTTAATAAGAAATAAATAAATCTTCATGTATAAAAACGAAATATTAAAAATTAACAAGTTTTAATAATATTTGTATTACAGCCAAAACACGCTATGAAATTTTATTATTTACGAATTACTATTACTATTGTTTTTTTATAGAATGCAACATTCAAATAATGTAATGGTAACTAATTTAATGATAGTGTTGCCATAGATTAATTGGTAAATAAAAATAAAATATGCTGGACTTGGACCCTTATTATTATTTGTAAGAGCTGACGTAAAATGTACAATATTGCACATTCCCGTGCTGTTACAATATGCCTGAGATCCAATCATGTAGAAACATAAATATAAAATGATTTATAAATATCAATTTACTTAAAATAAAAGATAACATTACGTTTGAACATTTCCGTTAGCTGTTGATTGCGTCTCCCCGTAGTGACTTCTGCGTGGCTTTGGTATTGGATTTGGTGATGAAACATCGGGTTTATCAAATTTCCTTCTGATATCGGAAACGGACAGTCGCGCTCCTTGTAAAGTGATATCTTCCTCGTGTAAAGCCGAATTCAGCTTGCTGATCTCTCTTTCTAGTTCCCTCGTTGCTTTATCGATTTCCATGAATTCATTTTCTGTACTAGAAATTGATTTGTCGATGCTATGCTTCCTGGGATCGTCGTAAAGTTTGCACACAACTTTCTGCGGTTCCTCGTTACTGTTCACATCGATGTTACTGTCGTCTTCGTTTAAATTTATATCATAAGACACGTACGACCCATCGAGGGCATTAGTTAAACTTTTGCTTCTTTTGTTGGCAAGCGTATGGAAGTCTTCTAAGTTACCACGCCGCAATCTGATATCATCTTCGTTAACACTTGAATTCCTTCTGTATTTATTTATATCAATTTTGGGAAATGACACTTTATTCAATATGTCATCCTCGGAATCGGCACTTTTCACTTTGCTCATTTCATCATCGCTGCCGTTCTCTTGTACGATTGTAGTTTCGATTATGTTTTCTGTTTCGTTTAGTTTTTCTGTAACTGTCGTCGATGTGTCTTCGACTGTGGTAGGACTTGTCTCCGTACTTGTGTTCTGAACATCTTTATCTTCGACGATTTTGAGTTCAATATTCAGATTCACATCTATCTCCTCATCGACACCTTTATTTTGTTCTTTTTGGTCGTCTGTTTCGGTTATTCTTAACTCTGTTTGTTCCACCTGTAACATGAAACAATAAAAGCTATTTAAATTCAAATTGTTGATATAATTGTCGTTAACACCATGAAGGAAAATGGATGATCAGGCTGCAGGCAGAAAGCTAAAGGCTTAAAGAAAAATAAAGTACCGTGACGTCAGGAGAAGCGAGGTTTGTAGGCGGGGGCAGAGGCGCGCGCTTTTTCTTGCGTCTTGACGCGCGCACTGGCGGCACGGGGCACTCGTCGAAGGGGTTGGTGCTCTCCACGCTCAGCCGCGAGCCCGTGATGTCACTGCGGGCCATGCGTGGTGTTGTGCTGCAGAGTTGAAACGACAATAATAGTTCAAGTGTCTATCTCAATCCATAAATTTTCTTGAAAGTTCAAAATAAGTTTCTAATGTACAAAATATTGAGTTATTTAAAAGCGGAGATATTCTTTATTTTTGCGAAGTTTCATTCAATCAAACGTCGACTATCTAATAAGTCATCACTTCTACACACATCACATCTTACATCTCACGTACACACCACAAGCATCAGGTTAACAGTCATAAAGAAAACAAGTGACGTAATTTTTACCTGATGGAGTTGACCTCGTGCTGGCTGGGGCTGCGCAGGCGCTCCTGGAAGCGTGAGCGCGGCAGCGGCGTCACCGAGCCCCCGTACACGTACCGATCGGCGCGCTCCGGCGAGCCCACCGTGCTGCGCGTACCTGCACCCGCGCCTGCACCCGCGCCTGTGCCCGACGTCGCTGACGAGACTGTTCACAAGAAAATCGTATAATATTACTTACGATAATAATCGAAAATATATAATAATATATACTACTATATATACACTACATTACATGTCATATACATTACAGTATAATATATACTACTTGTAATAATGTGGAGGTGGTTTTATCTTAAACCCATCCCGCAAATGTAACATTAATCTTAACTTTCCTTAGATAACTTTCTTCATTACAAAAATGTTATTTTCCTATTAGGATTTTCTATCAATATGAGTCAACAATTCGTAGATGTACATTCGTTGACGTGACCTTTAGTGACTGCCGGTCAATCGATTTATTTATTCACCTTATCGACTCAAACTACACACTCGAAAGTTCGATGCTCAACGTTTAATAGAATGAAGCACTAGAAAGATTATTACGATACGTGAAATGAATAATAATAAGAGGTAAATTATTATTATTAACAATTCTAAATTCGACTTTCTACAAAATTTTACTAAATAACTAAAAAGTATTTAATCTTGAATTTATTTTACGTTACGTGCAACCATTTTGTACATAAATTATTTTAGCATCATCGATTTAAATAAAATTTGAAATACATAATGTATGTAGAACAATGATAATGGTAAACGGTGTATTTTTAAACTTCTTTTTTGATATAATTGAAGTACAAATGAGTCTCTTATTATTTTAATAGGAGATGTTAGGACTGGTCACAAGGACTATGCAATGAGTTTGGTTGATTTAAAAATAAGAAAATTGTTTGTAATTACATTGTAAAGCCCGCCTGTAGACAATGGGACTGCTCTCACCATTCTGCTGACTATGCTTCGTGTCTGTTTTTTCTTTTTTTCCTTTCTTCATAAACGATCTCAATGACCTGAAAGTAGAGATGTATATTTTTAATCTATTTGAAAAATAAACATATACATAAACATGACGAGACGCTTTGCTCGTTACATTATTTCTAAACAGTTTATAAAGAACATTATTTAATAAAGATTTCCGTGATTTTACGTGTTTTCGCCCTCATTTTCGGTGTAGCGAAAATGCAGGATTATTGCGAAAAGATATGGTTATGGTTGCCTTTTAACTTTGATTATAAAACGCAGTGCGCTATGGATGTAAGGCTATTGGATTCCTTACGAGCATAGTGATAAGACCTCTTGCTTTGTGTTATTATTATAATTATAGTCCAGTATAGGGAGTACAGTGCAGTATAGTTTTACCTCTAGTCTATCGTATCAGTGCAAAAGGTAGATTACAACAGAAGTATCGACTCTTGACTCGTTTTCAACGACCTGTATCGTGGTCGTGTAAGTAGACTGGCAGATAACTACTTATTCGTTTCGATGGTTAATATTATTATGGTAAAATAACGAATGCGTAAGAAATATCGTTGGACGTTTGTTTGTTATCAAAAGTTAAGCTGTAGAAATGTCGTAAACAGTATAG
This sequence comes from Papilio gigon, assembly GCA_027563995.1. Taxonomy (NCBI): domain Eukaryota; kingdom Metazoa; phylum Arthropoda; class Insecta; order Lepidoptera; family Papilionidae; genus Papilio; species Papilio gigon. The sequence continues at coordinate 4,268,974 of JAODUI010000012.1, forward strand.
TTTAACCTCTAGTGTATCGTACCAGTACAACCGGTAGATTTCATCCGGTTAACTATAAACTGTTACTATTAATATAATAATCAAAGTCGACGTCATTATATTATTAAAATAAATTCCTTGCTTCATTGTTTCCGGGTACAGAAATCGTTAAAATGTTTTACGAGTTTGTTTGCTAGAGGATGTTAGTGGGCGCGACCGAAGCAATGAAAGTGCACTTGATTCCATTTGAGTCAGCATACTTGTACCGTCACAGGCGAAGTGAGCAGTAATACATCTACCTTTACCAGGTTTTGTGCGTGGTTCTTTTTACAGGGAGTTTCTACTGTTGTAGTAGGTTTAATAAAACATTCTTTTCTCTACGAGTACAGTCATATCGGATGCTTCAGCAGTGGGAACTCACCGTTATATTCAAAAGTAACGCTTCGGTTTACGTTAGGATTTTTCATATAAGGTTATTATTTAACATTAAAACGATATCAAACTTCGTATACCTATTTTGTTTATAAAAAGTTGAATATGTGACTGAACCTTAATAGAAGTTGGTCTTTGGCCAAATCAGATTTATAGGTCATATGGTATTCGAACCCACGACCGCTAGATGGCGCTTATTAATTGTATAAAAATGGTAACTATAAACAAACATTCCGATAGCTGCAGTTATTATTGGGGTCAGAAGTCTATAATGACTTGTTGGTGCGTCGTCGCTACAATCTGATCGCTCGGGTGTAATTTTATTGTCTAGGTCTTAGGATAAGTCAACATTTGACCCGGTCTTGAACCGCACGATGCTATTGCGCTTGACATAAATTCTAGACGGTGTTAATTTTATAGTGACTAACGCCTTATACAAAACGATAAAACTAATCGAGTTTCATGCAGGTTGTGTTAATTAAAATTCATACAACATTTTTATTTAATTTACATTTATTACATTACTTAAATTTAATGCAAGAGAAAAAAAAATTGCTTGAAGTAAAATTAATCAAAGTTTTATTCTCTCGCAAAACACAAAGCGATAATACAAAAAAAAAACAAAGAAAATATACGTCTGAACATTTACATTTTTTATGGTCAATTTGACCAGATTGTATACTTTTTAAAGATGTCTTCAAAAGGATATCCCTCATCTTATCCTTCCTGTATATCATGGGAACCGGTTCACTTGGACGAATTACATGCGCGGATACAATGCGCGTAATTGAGGAACAAAGACCAAATTCAATCATAGCTTGTTCAAGATTAATTTGAAAGTAAATGGTTTCGTTAAGTTTCCTTTTGAATAATTTTTATTTTAGTAATGGAAAGATGGCAAGGTAGAAGTAGACAGGGGAAGATTTCTCTGCTTTAAAGGTAGTCAACATATCTCTTTTATCATATCGCAGTTAGCTTCGCTATTTTATACTTGGCGTTATCAGGCGCCTAGCTCGATTGTAACATAAAGATAAAAAAATAACGAGTAGAAATCCTTTTAAATGGCCGAATAATTCACTAAATAGGTCGCGACCTTTGCGGAGTGCTTAGGTGCTGATAATGAACACACTAATGCGGACTAACTGAACGATCATGACGCTCTGTGTGCCTGACCCACATTCAGTTCACATTCTTTTTATGAGCTGATTCATTTATTACATTATTATCTGTACCGACTGATTGTTTTGAATAAACATATTGCATATATATGCTCAAGAAATCGTAAAAAAACATGTAATTTAATAAATAACAACTACTCAAAAACGAACATTTTTGAGTTACAGAATATGTTTATTATTTTGGACTATATTTCCTTTATTCTACGCATAACATTTAGTACGTAAACAAACAATATTCAAAGTACATAATCAAGTATACTATAACTTTGTACATATTCATATAGTATATGTTTCCTTATATTAACTAGATTGAAAATGTTTTGTATCTGTGGACACGTGTTACGGTCTAAAGCCTTTTTAATTGCTTATCAGCGAGCGGATAGCTTGTACAAACTTACGGCGATATTGACCTTGTTCGAGTCGTTATTATCAGGTGAGCATAATATTTATATTGGGTCGTATGAAAAGATATCAATTTTGTTACTGTTTAATATATGGGCGGGGTTACCACCAGATGCGCAGAACATATTTCAGTATAATGCTCTCTTTGGACACGCTATTTATATAGACCTTAAGAGTACATACTGTCGTACTGTTTAAATTTGGAGTGTTCTTTTTCTTTTTTTTTAATTCTTGAAATTCTATACGTCCAGCCAGCTTTCGTTTCCAATTGTTTTCTTTTTATTACACATTTATCTACAACTCTACTTACTAACTTTTACGATAATTACGACGATTTTTTCTTTTTTTTTGTGTGTGATAAATACGTCGCGTTGATTATTTAAAAAGTTATATTTTATATGTGTATTGGCTGAATTTTGTTTTGTCTAACTTCTTTTGTCATGACATTAAAAAAAAATTATAAATGAAATTGATCACGTGTGTGATTCGTGTTGTTGAAACAGGTAAATGTTAAATACAAAGGGCATTAATTATTATCGCGTTTCTAGGTTGCGAGCATTTAGTATTCTCAAATGTTTTGAAATATCGTCTATTGTGCGGCAAAATTAGTATTATAACGTATTTAATTTATACCTGACAGGTCAGAGGCGTTTTATGATCGTACGGTCCTTACCTAACGTGGCCATCTCGTAAAAGATATCTTTAGTACTAAAAAGTAGCAACAGATAGCGCTAACATCAACATTTGTAAATTATTAAATTTAAATAACCGAATTCAGTATAAACAACTATAAAAATTGACATTTAACTAAACCCAAGCATATTTTATAAACTCGGCTTCACATCAATCTCAATTTGAAGTTGAAAAACACCATAAATAATCAATTAAAAATACGAAATCGTAACCTAATTATGACTAAATTTCACCTATGAGTCTCGCGTTATGTTTTGCTTTATGAGCGATAGATGGCGTATAACGACATTCTCTTCTAAGGTCGTGAACATGACGTCACGCGAGATATCAGCGTGTCTTCTCGCTAGGCCAGTGGTGGACAAACCGCGGCCCGCCGCGTATATTGGTGCGACCCGCGAATCTTTAGAACATTTCTTTTTAACAGACTTAAAAGCGTCTATTATTGTCTATAGAGTATATATCCACATTTCGACATTTACTAACGTACGAAACCTCAAATGATGATGCAATGTCATTGGGACAACAAGCGACAACCGTATCCTCAGTGTCTCAACTCACAATAACTGGCAATATTAATAATAATACTTATTTATATTCATTTTGTTTTATAACACCCTGGTACATATTTTAGAAAAATGAAACATTAAAATTTTTATTTTACAACGTTATACACACATAAAATCAATAAGTATCGCATTATTTATGTTAAAAATAGTTAAAAAACCATAAAATATAGCCAGAAGAATAGCAAGTTTTAGAGTGTAACCATTTCTTTATACAAAGTGATGTCTCTGTATATTATCTATGTTGTGGTACCCGACCATTGTTTGCATCATCGGCTGTTTAAATCGAGTAGTAAAGTTACTGACAACCTTCGATAGCAAATTAATGTGTAGGAATGAATTTTATATCGTGCTGATTACTTTTTACGATGTAAACAATTTATCCTGTTTCATAAGAATTGAATATAGCCACGATTAAAACTGAAATTACGATTATTTTGCACAAATCTTTATATTTGACTACCATTTTTTTTTACAAAAATATTAGTAGATTTTTGTTAATTTACTACAATATTTTTAGGTAAGCTTAAACAGATAAGCGTGAAAATGTTTGTTTTAGAATAAGATTTACAATAGTCGAATTGTGAGATTCGAACCCACGACCGCTAGATAGGTTCGTGCTTTTAATCATTTGGCGCATCGAGTTTCAACCATGTCGACAACTAATGCAAGAAACCCTCTCTGTAAGCTATTGTTTTTCGCAGCGGTGGTGCCAAAAAATATTTTTTTACTTTCAAAACCTAGATTCCGTAATAAACGATTTTTTAATGTATATTAGTGTTTGTTTACTAACTGTCGGTTTCCTCTGCCCAAACATCTGTAAAAATCTGTTATCCCTTCTTCAGAAGACTATGTAAAAAAAGTAGTTTTGTATAGCTCGGTGGAAGCTTACGGTAGGAACAGATGGCAATCGTAGGAAGGAAGAGGGTTTTATTACTATTATTATGGTCAATGATGACTTTGTATGGAGGATGCTGCAGCGGAGTTGGCGGTAGTATCTTGTTACATATGCACTCCGCCTAATTGAATGCAATCAATTGTAAAATACTGTATGCCAGTGTGAAGGTTATTGCGCATTTTATATGTAAGCTATGATAATCAATCGAGATTAATTACAGGAAAACTTTGCTCAATGACTTCATTAAGTGTAATGAAGAACTAGGTAAATCTCGCGACTTCGTCAGTGTCAATTATTAAACGAAAGATTGCATACATAAGCTACTGACCAATAAAAATTCCGGTAAAATCGGTAAAGCCTTTACGGAGATTACCCGAAACAAATGCCGACCTGTGGGCAAATTGGGAGAAATGGAAGAACATTTTTTTGTAGGTTAAGAAATAGGAATACTTTGATAATACACATATAGACGCTCTACACATTAAATTACTTTATTATTTTTGTTTTCAATTTATCTTTTTGGGGTCGTCAAGTTGTCACTTAGGGTTAATTTCCCATACTAAGTTTACACTAAGGAAGAAAACAGCTTTGCATGGGACAGTATGTAGGTAAAATTTGTTAATACTTGTGCATTTGTTCAAATAAGAGATTTACACTAATTATTAGTCTAGTATGAAATTAAGGTAGGGTTTAAGTAATCGTCTTTTGGCTAATGCTATTTGGCGTGAATAAAAACGCAATCGGTAGGAACATAACAACATTTACTAAGAGTCGATTCTTTAACATTACGCGGCGAGACGAGCAGGACATTCACCTGACGGTTCGCCGATAATATCGCATTTGTGGCGCGTCACTCGGACTGGCTGCAATAACTTTATTAAAAAAAAAAGATTTTTTTTTTTATTTAAAGGCAAAGGACATGTCGTTGTACGGCCAAGAAACTTATCGTCTTAAAATGTATGAAATAAACTGTACTCATTTTTTTATTAATTTTTCATCCAAACCGAAAAGTAACTTTACAAAATAAATACAATATCTAACCACACGCTGTTCTGAATTCTCGAGTAGTATTCAAGTAGGTCAGTGTATGACTAACATATGTAATTGCCAGCAACATCTTTTTTTGCAATATCTGTATTTATCGAGTAAATTAAACGTTTTCAAATAACTCGTCAGAAGAAATATTATTGAATATTTCATAAGGTATTTTCTTCGGTTAATGTTTATAGTTTAATTACTCGATTATGATAAAAAAAAGATAAGGTTTCATGTGAAGTAAGTCACGTGTTCCGAGCTGGTTTAGTACAGTGTGTTTAAGCGAAGAGGAAATAATGAATGCTATATGTAGGAACCATTCAGAGTTTAGACTTTAGAGTAAAAAAGGCAAAAATTATTATAAGTAAACACTGCTAAGATTAGCAATAAAGTTATGTTGCGTAGAATAGCTTACATAAACATGTATTACTTATTTACAACCAATCTGAGAGATCACAATAATGTAATGTTTTGTGTAAAAAGTAAAACATGAACTAAACATGCGCTACATTAATCAGATAAAATATTACTAATTGTAAGGTATATAATTATTGTTGCGTGTCTCTTAAAAACTAATAAAGTATGAAGATATTTATCATAATCGAACCTACAATTGATTACGCAATGCGCGATTGTGAAATTCTGTTGAGAACTGACGCAATATTGGTTAGCAGAGACATGTGACAGCCTAGATTGGCTACAGCTGGCTAGACGGATTGCAGAAGTGTCAATCGTGTCCTAGTCTGACTGCCACACTTAGAGTTAGGTCTAGGCAAAGATTCTGAGATGCAGCAAGAGTGATCTAAGGTAAGAAGTTCCTTTGTTGTATAAAATTGAAGAAATAGGAACACTATCTGGAAAATTTTTACTGATATTAATCTAAATTATAACTATGAAGCTCCAATAGCCTAATGGTTAAGGGTACGGACTACCGATCCAACGGTCGTGGATTCGAATGTCGCTATTCGACTATTGTCGTGGACAATATTCTAACATAATATTTTCCAAGCTTACTAGGTATGGTTACAAGAAATATTAGTATGGTAACAAAAATCTGCTAATATTTATTAATAGAAAAAAACTTCTTATTTTAACATAATTATTCATAGTTATACTATGACCATCGTGTCGGAAATACTTGGTTAATAATTTGTGCAAATTGTTAATACGAAATGACGTATTTATGAATGTGGCTTGTGAGCATTGTGATCGATATAATGTTACGATGAATACGTTGTTTGCACAAGAAAAGTAGGTCCGCGTGGTGCGCGCTCGTTGCCTTAATACCATACTATCTAAATATGTATTTACCTCTACAGTTAAACTATTAAAACTTTCGTGAGACATTTCTCTAAACTACTAATAAAAACGGCTTAACTCTCGTGTGCCAGGCGCGCCGCGACCGCGAGCACAGCCCTATAGTTCACTCACCTGATGAAGGACCCCCGACGGGTCCGAAACTATTCGGCACCTACACCGATGTACGCGTGAGTTAAGCCGTTTTTATTAGTAGTTTGCCTCTACAGTGTTCTATAGAAGTGTAGGAATAAGTATAAATTTATTTTGTTAATACTATAAATGCGAAAGCGTTGAAGTTTGAGATAGTATCTCCAGAACAGATTTATGGATCAAGTTAAATTTTATAAATATAAGTCTTGAAAAACATATATGCCATTTAAGGTTCGACATAGTTGCGGGGCAGAGTTAGTTAAGAAAAAGTTTAGTAACGAAAATATACGTACTTTACTAAACTCAACTTAAAAGAAAATGAGAGCCGAATGTGTGCGAGTTTATACAGGTGATTCGCCGTAGTGGCACTAGTACTCCACGGAAGAAACCATAACTGAAGACAAAAGATGCTGAAAAAAAAATATTTAGAACGTACTACGATAAGGACGAGCTTATCCCTTTTTGTTATTTACCATATATTACTTTTCTATGTTTTTAATTTAAATAATTCTATTCCAATAGTTCCAGCAACTATCTACTATGCATATCGTACGTCATTACATTGTTTATGACCAGTAGGACTGACTTCAACTCTATAAATAAACGGTCGCTCACTCATACCACGCGACACCACAGAATTCCGCATGGAATTTTGATAAGAAGGTGCACAGATTAATGACAAGAACAGATGTGTCAAATGCGTCATATTTGAGCATCACCAACTGTGATTGAAATTCCCGATTCCAGCAGGCAAGTCAGTTTTAGTATAAGTCACATTACTGCGGAAGTTATAACTTGTTTTTACTATTAGTTTTATAAACTCGGAAGAAGTAAAATATAACGATAACAAAATCCCTGAAACTGCACCAAACTGAAACAGAAATAGATTATAATCCAGAAAGTAGCTTCAGCAATATAGCGATTTATTTATTACTTATTTTATTTTAATTAATTTATTTACTTATTTTATTTAATGGTAATTACATATTATGATTTTTGCTTGCTAAATGCCGCTATAGGTAAATCTATTGTGCAAAGTGGCGTGTAAGTCCGCGTCGCACGGTCGACATGTCGCGGCACTGGTGTCGTGTTACCGGACAATTTACATCAACAACGTGGACTTAGAAATCGCTATAAAATTGTGCTAACTCTTCGTAATGTAACAATTTCTATTATAAAGTATTTCTACAACTTTTATTTCATCAAAATTATTGTGCAAAGAATTTTATTCGTCAAAACAAAATACATCAATATATTTCGGTCGAAATTTTTTTGCAAGTAAGTCAAAAAAAAAAATTGTAGTATCTATTAATTAATAAAAGCAAACCTATATAAACAGAAATGATTTAATAACTATTAAATCTTATCTATGGATCAATGTATAGTCGTGTTTAATTATTGATTTACCATATTTTGATAACAACATTTTCACTACTGTCTACTACAATTAACTTACAACATCGAAAGTGCAATTGAAAATATTTAATGACACAGGCATACAAGGGATCGGTAATACAATCAAGTTTTGTAAGAAATCTGAGTAGCTAAGATCTTTGCAACCAACAACTAAATGTTTGACTCCACACACGTACCTCGGCGCGGCCGCGCAATAACATTGTCACAATGAATTGTATCACGTATTGAGTGGCCACTGCTTTAATTATATGCGAAGTCATCGTGTTAACAATACCTTTGTAATACAACGAATTAACAAGGAATATTCCGTATTAAAACCCTATTCATGTAGTCCTTATTAACTTACAGTAAAGCATATTTTCGATCGTTCGTTTAATTCTTTTTTTTTGTAAAATATTAGTACGTTTTTGTTAATTTATTAATATTTCTTGTGACCATTCCATGTTAACTCGAAAAAGCTTGTGCCAAGATATGGTTCACGAGAATAGTCGAATGGTTGGATTCGAATCTACGACCGCTAGATCGGTAGTACGTACCCATAACCATTAGGCTATTGGAGCTTGAATATATTGCAACAATGTTTTTAATAAAGGAACAATCTGGGTTAGGAAGTATAGCCTAATTTAAATTTATATATATTTTAATTGATATGAGGGAAACAAATAAGTAATATTTGCTTTTACATGGTCTAATTACATTTAAAAAGCCGCTGAAACATGTATTCGGTAACTTGATTAATTACTTGAGGTCATTAACCCATGTATCGAATTGAGAATGTGACGTAACAATCATTAATTCGAAATTCAATACATGTTTGAAAAAACAATGTTGGTAGTTTAGTAAAATAAAGTGTATGAAAAACAATTGAAGGTCTTGCTTTCTAGACTGAATTACAGTACTTCACGATCACTATTCGCTTTCCGCAGATGTCATTAGATCTCAAGGTGACAAAAAAATAATCAACTATTTTAAACCCAAAATTCGTATACAGTATTCGTAACAGAGGAACTAATTGAACAAGCTACCTTATAATTAATCTTCGAGATAGTACAAAGTTAATTTGATGGCATTAAACAAATGTTTATACAATTATCTCATTTGTGGAAGACGGTAAATATGGCGTCATCGCTAAGAAATAATCGCCAAGTTGTTATACAGGAGAAAGTATGAAAATTCACCTAAAACTATGTTCACTTCTTAAAACTTTTCCGTATATTTTTTTTATAGAAAAACAACAGAAGATGTTACCTTGGTTTGACAAGTATTGAGCACTCTTTTATGAGTCGCTTAACGAAACAAGGAAAGACTCGTAAAATTGCGCAAACTGCGATTAATGTAAAATTTTTGCATGTTATGTTTTGATAAGGAGACGGGGAATGTCGGGTGCCAAATTAAAAAGAAATTCGGAGTTGCTGCCCACAAGCCGAGTCATCAGCAGGAGTGTGTTTTATTTACATTCATTTGTTTATTTTAGTATTCTTAAATATTTTTCCTGGTACGGACGTTTTTGTTTTAATGCAGCGAATTCACATTTTTAATTATACCACATTAAAATCTACGATAAAAAAGTTTGTGCGAAAAAACACGCTGTATAGTGTACTCTTTATGTATAGAGAATTATGCATATTTTACATACTATAGTTAGGGTAATTATCTATGCTTTAATGGAGGAAATATTTCTATCATGCACAACCAATCACTCGCTCGCAGTCTGCAATTAAACAACAGCATTTGAGATAGTCGGATGACGCATGGACTACTGAACATAGACTATTAATAGCCGGATATAACGATATTTCTATTTATTTAACGTCGTTGCACATATTGTACAATAAACAAAGAATATTCCATCAATGAACGCCTTGACCGATCTATATGACGTGCGGTCGGCGCGAGACCGCAGAATGTGCGGGGTTTGTTCCCGGATCGGCGGCCGACTGCCGCAAAACGATAACATTATACATCGTATCAAAACAATACAGCCAATCATACTGCTGTACAAAAGAAATAAATCAATAAGTTATAAAATTTAAACTTACCAAGAATTTCTTATGTCCTTAAAAGTGATGCTGTTCGACCGACTCAGTTTACGTCCGATCGTCCAGAACCGTATCTTGTTGTGGTTATCTTCCTCCCGAAAGGGGTTCAGGTGCTCGGGATAGTCATAAATCGAGACGGTCTTCCGAGGTCCAGCCATCGTCGTCATATCTGCGTCTCCGAAGATTTTCCAATTGTAAAACTTTTACATAACATGCGCACAGCGAAGCAGGCGTCGTCCACTTCGTTTTTTATCTGTTATCACTCTGGTAAATTATCACGAACTGATATAGTGTCGTTATCGCGGCGAGATAATAGCTCTGTTTGTTTTATTAGGAGTCGATTCGGCGTCAGAGCGCTCGGCGTGGCGGCGCGCGGCGTACTAGCGTGCCGTGTCGTGGTGCCGGGCTGGCGGACTGGAGACCGCTGCCATCGCCCCGCTGTACCTCCACCCGCTACCGCGTCAGCGCGAGCGCAAGCGGTCGCTTGCACTGGTGCATCTTGAGCATATGTGCACACCGGCAGAAGTTTTATTGCCCTAATCATTCCGTTGCGCGTCGACGAGTTTATAATGACTATGGCAATCATAATGTAACAAGTGACCTTATTATCGATAAGATTCATTGCCTTAACATTGCTAACCTTTCCATTATTTATGTTTTCATTAAAGAGAATAACAAAAAAGACCATTTTAATGCAATGCTGTACGTCATTTGTTTAATATGTACATAACGTCATGCGGCAAAGTACACATTACGTGTCACTCGCCGAAAGGCGAAGGCCAAGTAAACTTCATAAAATATTTCAAGGTGCGACTTGAATTACTTAGTTAATAAGAGACTGTAACATTTTTCAGCATATGTTACGTAATTGTATCAATAAGGAAACTTATTGATTTACGGCGTTCGAAGACAATTCGTTGTTATGTGACTGAGAACACCACTGAGATTTTAATAATCATTTATCCGTCCTTGTGATAAAATATGTTTCCCGTAACGAAGGAAGTGTTTAGTGACGATTGCTGCCGACTGCTCGTAGATTATGTCGTCTGGTATTATAAAAGTCTTTTATTGATCCATGATCGCACAATAAAAAGCTCGTTACGGTCGCATTGTTGACGCGCTCTATTTTCAAACGTACAACGCGGAGCCGAGCATGTTGCGTCTTCAACACTACTTTATACTTGCACTCTAACCTAACATTGGATTTGTATTGCAAAATATGTACTACCATCATTATTATAGTCAGTTTCTAGTGCCGAAAACCATTCCGCGAAGCTCAATTTTACAAGAAAAAAGGAATGACAATATGATTTCGTTTACTCTTTTATGATTAATTCACTCTCCTTCCTTTCGTCGGTCATTAATTTGTTACTGTAAGCATTTGATTAAAAACAGCGTCGATTTAGTTCGTGTTATCGAGGTGTAGGTGATATCGATCCAACGACCTGCGCCTGTACCGTAATACATTAATTTGGGTCGATTTTTTTTCCTTCGCGTTCGACAAACGCGATTGGCTCGCTGCCCACTGCAAAACGTTACACGAAACACTTAGTCACTGTACTTTTACATTTTGTTGTCCGAGAAAGGAAATATTTATATCACAAAGACTTGAATGAAGACAGTGCACTGTAACAAATTACGTCTCTTATCTCAATTGCAATAATAGCATTTGCTTTTTGTTTATTGTTTCAACTGAACCCGCTCTGCAGTTAATGTAGAATTTCTTTAACTGGTGCAGCAACAACTTACAAAAGTTAAGGAATATCAAAGAATAAAAAATAGGTCCATAAATAAACTACACTAAATCTTTCAGAATTTAAGCCGAATTATAGGAATACGTAAAAAAAAACGAAGGAATAACTAAATTGCTGGTCATTCACCTCTGAATTCCAAGCAAAACTTCTCAAGATTATTTCGCTTTCTTGAAGCGTCGACCAGAGGTGTATAACCGCCTGGGAAGACTCGGCTTGCGATTGTGAAGCACCAATTGGCCGGTTGTGCGTGTGCGTGCTCGCCGACTAGGTCAATTGTTAGTGGACATAATGAATGATTTACGCTAATTACATGTTTCTAGTTTCTAGTATTATAAAGTCAAAGTAAACTTAATCAATAAACAGAATACCTTAATAATGATTCAAATTTTGAAACTGACGTAATCACAGGGTTTGAAATCGGCCTCATGACTAAATCTATGTCTATTGACGTGAACACATCCCATGTGTAAGATCAGTACGGATGTACCGGTTAAGAAGTTTAGATTACTCTGTTACTTCCATTTTTTACTGTTGTAAAATTCTTCTAACTATAATATCGCGAGGATTAAGTCGTAGCAACCCCTTTATCGATCATCAATATTATGAAAAAAACACTACCGAGATTAGTGCCATCTGAGAGCTCTTTCCTTTCAGAACACTCGTACAAAGGTCGATACCCGGTCGAATATTTTAATTCCAATTGACATTTTTAATGCGGTGATGTACTATAACTGTTTTAAAAATAAACCTATAATTAAAATGAAAGTAAACATATTTCCAAGATGGCCATTATTTAGAAAAAAGATCGGTATTTTTTTATAATTTTTCGGTAAGACTATTGTTCCGCGAATTTTCGCGTTTATGGATCAATTAGATACGTTTAATTAGTAAAGTCTAGATTTTTCGCAACTATAAAATCGGTCTAGTTTCTCCTCATTTGTTTATTGTTTCGTATTCTTAACGTACTTTCTCTTTTGTTTTACATTATTTTTATCGCACGTCGCAATAAATTTGCGACACGATACTATTGTTTATATTTTGCCTATTGTAAGCATTTAAACACTATCGATCGTAATAATTTGCTAGTTTAGCGACACTAGAAACTAGGGTCAAAGTGCAAAACATAACGCTTACGTTGAAATATAAATAGTTGACGCACTGGGCTTTATCCGTTCTAAACTAAGCAAAACTTAATTAGTAACTATGCAATATTCCAGCCTGTAACCCGGCCATGGGCATCCGCAACACTAGAGGAGCCTGCCGACCTTTGTGAAAGCGATACGCTCGCTTCTTGAAAAAGCCTAAGTCGTACTGGTTTCAAAATACCGCTGAGGAAAGACCACAACGCGTCGAGTCGAGGAGTGCCAGCCATCGAAGGGGCGCGGACAGAAGTGGTCAGCATGTGGAGTCGTCCGGTGACGGAACTCGGTGGCAGGAATCGTTCCAAACAATTCTTCAAAGTACTACCCATGGTATATACGATAAAAATGCAGAAGGAACTTACGTTCCTCCGCAAGGCCAGAGAATCAAGTCGATAATATTAGTAGGATGGTCAAATCTTATTTTAAAATGTATTGTGTTAACTATATTTCCATTGTTTTGAGTCGCAATATCACGATGTCGTGTGCTATGTATGCACAGTATTGTTAACTGTCATGCGCATGCGCCGGATTATGAAGGAAGCGACGACTTACCTCGGACATTACAAAGAGGATGCGCTCCTCGTATGACATTGAGCGCCAATCGCATCAGACAGAATAAATGCTGAATTCAACTCTAACAATGCGCATTTTGTTGAATATTCACAATTTTCTTTTGTTCCCTATTTACAATATATTTTCTTTCTAAATAAGTTTTCTAAATTCGTTATGCTATTCCGCTGTTATATCATATTTTTTTGCTAACTAAATTTTGTTTTTGTTATTGTTTAATGAAATATTCGATGGCGCTTAACCTCCTTTCTTAAGTTTTCTTCATAACTTGACATTACGCGTTACCATAGCAACTGTTTTGATGTTATTTCAAAAGAAATTCTCCGATTGTAAAGAATAATTTATAGGTTTGTGAAATACAATTATAACGGAAATATTAGAACCTTAGATAGTAGTTTATATTAAGTTTTTATTGATCTTTACAAGTTTGTATTCGTGAAAGGGGTGACATGGCGATCAATACGCCACCAATTATTGCGGCGCGTATTTTTTACGGCCTACGGACTGATATTCAGTAAGTTTTCTTAGTTTATATATTATAGAAATTTGTAATATTGAATGAACTATAATATTAAGATGAACGATTAATAAAGAGCAGAGGAAAAACTAGTTGAGGTGATAAGAGGCTGTAATAGAAAGATTAGGATAGTTAATACTAAGAAATACAATAATGTAGGAAGGACATCTTAGCTGTTTATCCTCAGTACACTAGAAGAGTACACAAAATACACTATTTTCCTTAACACACGTAAGTAAATGCATAATGTATAAATGTCTAATTGTTTTAGGCACAATGTTCATTACCTGAGCGATTCAGAGATTATTTACCCTGCGGGAGGAATTATAGTCATTCACAATCATCTACAAAAGAAACAGAAGTTCATTAGACTGCAAGATAAACATAAGCCAATAAAATCAATGATTCTTGCTCCTAACAGGTGAAAAATTATTATTTACGAATACAGTGAAACAGGGTTATGTTGGCGCGCTTGCTGAACAAATTGCAAACCGTTGATCATTTGGCCAGGATTCTTTTACAATCGATTGATTAGAAAATTATGGTGTCAATAGTTTTTGTAACTTGATTTGATACATTGCAGACGATGGCTCGCTCTAAATGAAATAGCTGAGGAAGGTCAAAAGCCTATTATAACAATTTACGACTTAACAACGTACAAACGGCGCAAGATTTTAACTGTACCGTTTGAGAACTCGACCGCCAGAGAGTTTGCGTGCGTTCAGTTTACATATGATTCTAAATATCTGGTCGCGATCACCGGCGAGCCGGACTGGTATTTATATTATTATAATTGGGATAAAGGAAAAGTCGAAAGTCACGCCAAAGCGCAGAACCCGAGCGGACAAGGGATCGTCGAAAGTGTAATATTTTTATTCTATCCATTTCCTTGGCTATTATTATATATTTCATTGTTCTTAACTGGTAACGGCTTAATTGTTTATCAGTTGGCGATTCGATTCAATAATATGTGTGCAAAAAAATCAAAATGATTGTGTATTGTATTTAGCAGAATAACGTTCGAAGAATTAATTCGATATAAACGGTCTTTTTTTGAATAATGAAAGAAAGGGTAATGATAATGCTTTATATAGGTAATTACACTGCTTTATAACTATTTATATATAACCACACTAATGTAGTATTAAACTTATTCTTTTTCTTCCGTGATTAGACAAACGTCTGATGGTTATTATTTTAAAGGTCTTTTGTGTAGGTGCAATGTAATCCTTCTGACGCTACGTTAGTCGTTATAACCGGACCTTACACGTTTCGTATCATGAACGTGGCAGAAACAGTATGGCGACAGTGGGGATGGTGTAAAGCTGAAAATGTTAGTAATAATATATATTTCTTATTTAAAATTAGACTTAACTATTGTAACGTATTCGTCTGTCTATTGGTTATAGTTATCTTAGTGATATCTCACACTAAACCTGTATAAGAAACACCCTTACTAACGATTTATCGAGTCCCGTATAGCAGTAAGTTAGTTAAAAGTAAGTTAAGACGAAACATGAAGAAAACAACGCATAAGTATTGTCGAAGTTGTTCGTTGTACATATTCCCTTGTACAGAGTAGATGATAAGGTCTACAGATTAATATAATTCCACTTTAAGTAATGTAGGAGTATTACAATTATGCTAGTAACCGTTTACCTGTGTGGTCGGTAGATCAACATAACGAGTTGCATGTGGCTCAACCCGGACCGCATCTTGTTCGGTACGGATAGCGGTATGATCATGCTAGTGGAGAACGGCGAGCTGCGGCAGAACTGCGTCTTCCGTGCCCTCGAGGTCATGGAGATGTCCATTAAGAAGGTGGAACCGGAGTAAGTGGACTTTACGGTGAAATATATTGGAAATACGCCAACAAAAATAAATTATACATCACAAGACAAAATAATTGATTCAGTAGTGATACGTCATTACTAGAATTCAGTTAATGTATATAGATATTAGAATAAGTCAGGAAATTCCTAAAGAGGCGGGTGTTCATGTATTACTTGTTTTTGTAAGCAAAGCAAAGCTACATCTTTCGTGGTGATTCTTTATATTTTTAATCTGTTTAACTTCACACTTATACTGATTGCAGAACTGAAGAAAGTGACAAGACTAGTACAGCTAGTAAGCCAGATACCACCAGTGACCAAGTGTT
>JAODUI010000012.1:4293850-4314691 GCA_027563995.1 Papilio gigon
TAATAAACATTTTTATGGCTATTATTTACTACCTATATAATATACTCGATAGATAAAATACTCACCAGAAAACCTGCGAGGCCGACATACACACAGACATTACAAGGCGCAGTGAAGAGTGGATGATTAACATGGTAAGCAATGTAGAGAGCAAACAGCCAGTAATATGTGCAGTTTTTGAATAAGTTGCGAATCGGCATAGTGCCGTGGGAAAAACGGTGCACAAACACTGTCTCCAGTAGTCTTTTAGCATAGTGGAAACTCCAACACAATGCCGCTAAACTGAAATGATCATATAAAATATTACAAGAAATAAATGTAAAATCTAAAACCATAACATGATAAAATTCTATCTTACAAAAAAATTTTAATATTTTCATAATGACACTTTTTCTCTACCACTAGGAAACCACCGTGGCGTAACATACAGTAATTATAAGAAAATTATGAAAGAATACATACTTAGCTACAGTTCCTGGTGATGTAGTATGTTCTCCATACAAGATCCATGGCCTTTGGTAAACCCAAAGATATACAAACAATGGACCAGCATACTCAGCCAAAAATACATTTTTATATGATATTTGCGGCCCAAGATCGGAAACGTAGAGCTTAGAACCATCTTGGATGTTCAGAGACTTTAGGGTTGTTTCATCCTTCAGAGACTTTCCTTTAGCTTCTGGTTTAATGGCCTGCCTTTCAGGATACAGGGATTTTTTGAGGTTTTGATAAACTTTCTCTTTTACATTTTTTATAGTGGAGTCGTCATTTAATGTAATTTTACCAAGAGACTTTGACCCCGCAGTGGTCAGTATTTCAATCTGGAAAACGATTGTTAATTAGTTTTTAATTTCATTTTTATACTTTGACATTAAATAAAAATCTTACCTCCATCTTCGATTTAAATCAACAGTTATTGCTTAAATAGTAGTACTTTAATACGGATTTTTGCGGTTGTTTCTGTACTAAACACAACAGAAACGATCGAAGACTGCTCGGATTCTGAATATTAATAATCAAAGGAAAAATTCCGGCTTAAGCAACTTAGTAGGAGTGAGGCGTATTTATAATAACAGATATTAATAACAGGTATTGGTATAATAACATCGCAACAGATGATACTTGTTCTTGCGATGTCACTATACCTGTGAAAAAATATCGTTTATAATTCACTGAGTATATAGAGATCATTGCGATTCACAGTGATCACAGAACAACCTGTTACTAACTTAGCTTTACTGTGACTTTATTTGATTTTAATTTGTATTTAGGTTTCAGTAAATATTTTGATAAATAATTACAAATCATTAACATATCTAAGCAAAAAAGGCAGCCATGATATTGAAATTGCCACATTATTTGATAACGTTATCCTTTGATGAATTTGAAAACTCTTGTATAAGAAAAGTTGACGATTGAATTCGGATATGGACTTAATGTGCCTTATGCACTGTTTAGTGGTCTACCATCATCTTCGCATTATTAACTTTTAGTTGGAATAGGTTTGAAGCAAATCGCTTGAGTAGTTCAAGGTCTATTTCGAACATGGGTAACAACTCGGTGCAGATGTATCAATAAGATCTACATAATGGTGATTAGTTATTGTTTCCAACGAAAATTATAATTGAATTTGTTTCTAATGTAACATTAAAAAAAAATAGTTCATGTCCGGACGTTTATATTAACATTTATTGCATTGGTTACAAAATACTCAATGTAACTTCGACTTTATACACTTATTTTAAAGGTGATGTTTAGTTGACACCAGGTTGACAGTTTTGGTATTTTTTTTTGTTCATTTTTGAAATTCCCCTTAAATTGAGGTCTTATAGCAAAAACGGATTTTTTGCTTTTACTTCTTTATATTTTAGTGTTATCAAAACTCTATCAGTTCTAATTTTTATATATTTCGATGTTCATTCCTAATGGGCCGTAGTTAAAAAAAATAACACTTGTTATTATACCAGAAATTGGTATCTGCTATTTTTGAATGACAGTAACAGTAAAAATAGGTATTATGCTTGTCCTGTTATAACCCTCCTTTACAACTTAGACTTTTTTTTCTTTGTGCATTTGGCTTACACACGGGAGTGTATTTAGCTCCTGACAAAATCTCAGGAATCTGATCGCGTAAAATGTCTAGGAACATATTGGTTGTTCTTCCTACATTGTGAAAGCACACCCATTAGCAGACTTTATATGAGGATTTTTTACAATATTGTGATGTGCAACTTTGTCTTAGTTGATTACTATCAACTAACAAAATATTACGACAAAGTTGCACTTTAATCAACCTAAACTAAGCCAAGAAACTTTACAATTTACAATACCTTTATAACATTTTTTATATTATTTTTGTGTTTGATTAGTGGGAAACCTTTGGAATTAAAAACTATTAGGGAGGATATGGGATGAGACTGGAGTGGGATGAGAATTCAAAATATCAGCATATGAATGTAAACTGGGTAGGTGCTGTTTAGAAGCTTCAGCATATGAGATACTGTTTTGGGCCATTGTTTATTAAATTTGTTTCTGTCTCAGGAATTTTTGACAAGATTTACTTGTGGCAAAATGGTTTCTTTCACATAAACAACATGAAACATGTTCCTCTTCTATATTGCTTGATTCTGCACTACAATCTTGGCCACATTTATAATATTGAGGTTTAGATATACACTGCACCTTGGTGTGTCCAAAGCGATAGCAGTTATAGCACTGTATTCTTGGGAAAGTATACAAGTCAACAGGTAAAGCTTTATAGCACATAAATATCCTTTTTGGTAAAATTGGCCCATCCAATGTAATGACTATTGATTGTGATGGGTTCTTTTGAAATTCAACCTTCTGACTTTTATGATTTTTCCACATCTAATTGGTACAGTTATGTCAATTATCTCTTTGGGTGACCATTTAATTGGAAGTCCACGAACTAGGCATATTCTTGTTATATTGATGGTACGTATAAAAGCTTTGAAATAGTTTCTAACCAGTATATCATTTTTGATAAATGCGTTCGAATCAGAGAAATTGGAGAATACATAAAAGACTGTGACCTTTTCTTTCCTCTTTTTGTTGCAGTGTTTGTAAATTTGCTAATAACTCTACATTTACGTTTAATACTACCTATCATCGACCCATCTGTGTCCATGCCACTTTCACTGAGGACCATATGACACGCAACATCCTGAGGGCGAGTGCCCCCAGGATCAGGCGGCTTGTTTATGTAAAACAAGTGCTTTACTTACCTTAATCTGCTTATGTATACAATTATATAAATATATACAATAAATAAACTATTTTACAGTTTTTACTCACTAATAATTAACAATAAAAATTTTCAGCAGCCGAAAAAAACACTCGCTCAATTCGAGATTTCCCGCGCTTTTTTCCAACTTCGACTTTAAACAACACAACATTCGTCATTTCATCATTTTTTACATTTACTGATTGATTTCATTATACGCACTTTTATAACAATATGATTTTAAAATCTTCGATCTTATTATCACAATAATTTAATTAAATATTACACTAAATTCCAATTTACACACAATTTTTTATTGAATTAGCTGACCAGTATTGGTCATTTAATTAACTTCACATGTAAACGTTATTCAGTGTTTAAAAGGAACGCAGTATTTTCGAAATGCGAATAATGTTTGGTTGGTATTCTGTATCTGTCAACTTCTTAGGTCCTTCTTCCACCAAGCCGGTAGCCGCACACGACTAAATTTAAGTGCAGTCTCCTGTCGTTTTTATTTTTCGAAGAAAGAACGCGAAAGACTTTCATTTGGATGGTTAATCGCGCTAGTATAAAATGCGTTCTAAAAGGGTTTCCATAAAACTTTTTGCTTATGTTTACGGTACTTACCTCCATAATTTTCTATTTATGAAGTACTTAAAAAACCTCCTATCTTTCATATTGAACCAGAGTTGACAAATTGTTTTAGTAGGTACGAGTACTTATTTTGATATATTAAATCAGAGTTATTAAAACTTCCGCTGCCCCGACCAAAACTATGCAAAACGCGCAGCTAAACGCTTGGTGGAAATTAGTCTAAAGTTGTTATTCGATCTGTGTGTACTGTCATATTAACTATACCTATACAGTTGTATATATGTGTAGTGATTAAATGGCGATTCGTGGTTACATTGGAATTTCATAAAAGATATCGTTCATCACAAATTTATTTGCAATAAATAGTGTTTATATTTATTAAAAATGCGTTCTGTCGTAGAAATAGGGGCTAGTGTCCCTGCGTTCTTGGGAAAGTTATGGAAATTGGTTAATGATTCAGAAACGAATAATTTAATTTCATGGAGCCCTGTAAGTGTTTAAGTTTACTTTTACAGTGATATTTAAAGTCACTATCAAATAACGTTACTGTTGAAATGTGATGCAATAAACTTTTTCAATGGAAAATCACCATAACACAACCTAAAAATTTGTATGCATATTTAAGACGCAGCTGATTGTCTACTGCGAAACTTGATAAATAAATAGTTACATGTCACGTTTTCTACCACGCAGCCTCTCGGGCGAACATTTGTTAAGGCGAAGCACTTCGGATATTAAAAAAAATCTTATTTCTTTGCTTACTACTATTGTATAAAGCAATCTGAAATAAAAGAATACACTGTTTGAGTTAATTTACAATAAAAACGTATAATTTAGATTTATTAAATAATTTATTTTAAAAATATTTATCATCAATTTTTCCCTAAATTTAATAAATATTAAATGTTACTTTTACTTTCTATTTATGTAATGTACAATTTTGCTTTTGTAAATTAGTTATATAAAGGAATAAGGTTAACATAAATAAAAAGTTATATGTAACATTGTAAATATAACATATAACTTGTATATATATATATATTAATCTTTGTTTAAGGGTGGTAAAACTTTCGTTATTAAAAATCAAGCTGATTTTGCAAGAGAACTACTCCCCTTATATTACAAGCACAACAATATGGCCAGTTTTATTAGGCAGTTAAATATGTATGGCTTTCATAAGATAACATCTGTTGAGAATGGTGGATTAAGATATGAAAAGGATGAAATAGAATTTTCACATCCATGTTTCATGAGAGGTCATGCTTATTTGTTGGAACATATTAAGAGAAAAATTGCAAATCCAAAGTCAATTGTAGCTAGTAATGAGAGCGGTGAAAAGATTCTGCTCAAGCCGGAACTCATGAATAAGGTATTAGCAGATGTTAAACAAATGAAAGGGAAACAAGAAAGTCTTGATGCTAAGTTCAGTGCCATGAAGCAGGAAAACGAAGCTCTCTGGAGGGAAGTTGCAATACTGAGGCAAAAGCATATCAAACAACAACAAATTGTTAACAATGTAAGTTGAACACTGTTTAGGGGCCGTTCAAGTATTACATAAACACTATTGGAGTGTGTCGGGAGTGTATTGGGGATCTAAATGGTGATTATATCAGCAGTACTTTTTATTTTTTTACACATATCGGCAATCTACACATTGTCTTTGCTTGAAAAGTAATGAAAACAAATTGTGATTGCTGCTCATGATTCATAAAAAAAATAAAATATGTTAGAAAAATGCATATATAAATGTTTATGTCATTATGGGAGGGGAGGTCAGAGGTTACTTTTGCTGACAAGGGGGAGGGGGTGGTGAATAATTGTAATAAAACTGTTCACGTAATACTTGAATGGCCCCTTATAGTTCATTTTTAATAATGTACAATCAATAATGTTGACAAAATTCTTTCAGCTCATACAATTCCTAATGTCACTGGTACAACCGACACGCGCACCCAATGCTAATGGAAATAATGTTGGTGTAAAGAGGCCCTTCCAATTGATGATCAACAACGCAGCACACGTGTCCTCAAATGATGGCTCTTACTCCAGTAGAGCTAAAAACATCAAACTAGACAAGGAAGTCCCATTAGAAGATATCAACGAAGATAATTTGGTTTGTTATGTTACACTTTATTTAATTATAAATAGATTTTTTTAGAACAATTATTCACTGTTCTATTTTAAATTTTAGGAAGATGGGCCGACAATACACGAATTAGTGCATGATGATGTATTACATAATGATGCCTCGCAAGATGCTTTAGACCCAACTAACTTTGTCACAGTTGATATAACTTCAAATCCGGAAATATTTGTGGGTCACAACACTGCTGACCCCTCATCTGCTATACAGTATCATGTTACAATGGCAGACGGTGATGAAGGAGAATCAGGTAATACTATTTTGTTTAATTTTGATATTATCGAAACTTGAATTACTTTTCAAATTGCAATATTGTGTTCTGTGTTCTTTTGTTTTCAACAATATGGAGTTTTGTTTAATAGTTGTGGCAGGTGGTTAACCAACTGAATTGTTAATTAAATTCTATAGGATAAAATGCAAAAATAATTTAAAATATTTGAAATTTCTATGTTTGTAAACTGTGGTCTGAAATGATGTGGTAATTAATGTTGTGGTGTTCAGATTGGAAGATGACGTATCCCGCCAATCGAAGAAAGGCCGTGAGAACAACAAAAGTAACAAATCCTGTACCTGTGGTGACATCACCCTCACCTATGATGCCATCGCCTTCCCATATGACACCTTCGCCCACGCCTCCAATACCACAAAACACTCTTGAACAACCGATTAATATTGTTACCATGACAACGCCGGGAACATCCAAACCAAAGGATAAGGGATTTAAAAAAGACGTAAAGTCAAGTGGAAAACATCTTCTCACCTCTAGTAATTACAATACAATAAATAATTCGGCCGATTTCAAACTGCCCGCTGAAATCTTTGCAAGTGATGATTCAGTCAGCGATGCAGGAGTGACACCCACTGATGACTTTACTCTAAGGAATATAGTCCAAGAAACGGTGCAACCAGAGCCAGCAATCTCAATGACCAAAGACGAAATGCTCGGTGGAGTTAATATTAAAGTTGAAAAGTCATTGGACAATTTGAAACCAACAAAGAAAACAAAGAAATCAAAGAATAATGACGATACTGAATTGAATTTGGCCGACATAAAGACTGAATTACAGGATTACTTTGATTGGAACAACATGACGCTGGCTACTGTAAACAACAACAGCAACGTCAACAGGTACCAGTCTGTGTAAGTACTTAGTGTAACCCAATCACTATTATACCTTTTATTATCAACTAAAACACGTTTTTTATAAATGTGATCTAGTTTATCAAATGTGAAATCTATCCCAGCCTCTTATTAATATATATTTCAATATTTATATGTAATTTTAATATCCAGGTATAGAAGAGATAACATCGCCAAAAATCAAGATGAATTTTCATCCCACTTTGGATCCAATTCTAACAAGTATGTGATATGTCAATAATGCAAAGTGTTGCTTCCTAAGCAAATATTTATGGGCTTATATTGCTCTTTCCAATGTTATACTCCGGCAGACGGATGTTTCGTCTACACTGAACCCCTTAGTTCTGCGGACATATTGAATAAATTTTCACTGTATTGTTACCAATATTAAATTTCAAATACTTTTGAAGACATTCTTAGTGAATGTAAAATACTATATATGTAATGTGCTGTATACATAATAATTTTGTCAATTGTGTCAGTAGAGTACATATAAATTTTAAACTCTTTCTAAAATATTTATAAGAATCTATAATAAAAACTATGTAATAATGCATAGAAATCCAAGTTTCTTAGTTGTTACATTTAATACATTTTTTTTTAAAGATGTATATGAATTAAATAATAATAAAGACATTTTTTCCAGGAACGACATAGATGACCATTTGGATACAATGCAAACGGACTTGGATTCCTTGAGAGAGCTACTGCGAAGTGACAGCTACTCTCTGGATACTAACACTCTATTAGGGGTATGTAAAATGTTCAATTTCCTTTACAAAAGAATAATTTCAACCGAAACTTTTATTTACCATATACCGTTAAATGTTTTTTTTTTTAAATTTCAATTTGCAATAAAACATTATTATTGTGTAAATAAATTGAGAGAAAAAAACAATATGGTAAGTAATTCGCGCCTTAAATTCGAATTGTTGTGTGTGCGTTAGTGTGTAAGCCTTTGCCGACGCACATCAGCGCGCGGCCGCGGCTGCGCGGTTGGCAGCACTGCGCGCGGTCACGTTGCACCCAACGTGCGGGGCGCGCGTGTGAGGCCTTGTGCTTTTACTGTCACATTTTATACAGCCGACTCGGCCACGTAATGCCGGCTCGTTTATATTAAAATAATTATCGTCGATAACGATTTCATTCCATGTCTACAGGCGCGCTATGGATTCGTATGCCTTTATACATTAGAAAACTATATCAAAACTATTTTCTATTTTGGAAGGATTTTATAATTTTTTCTAAGTATGTTACATCATAACTTCTGTATTGTCCATAGAATGCTGATGCAGGCGTAGAACCTGCGATGTCTCTCGTCATTCCTTTCCACCAACACACCATGAATGACTATGTAATTTCTTGAAATAAATGCAACTTAATTAAATTTAATTGATATATTGATACGAATGTTTGAAAATTGAATTCATAAACAATGTAAACTAAACTGTGCGTGCATACAGCAAACATTATATTGAAAATATATGCACTTGCAGTCGATAAAATATTGATAGTATATGAAAAACTTTTAAAATATATAATCAGCCCTATGTAGTTCACTAGACAGGTGAATTACATATGTACTCCGAAATATGGAACTGCATTGTCTATCTCATTATATTATCAAATGTAGAAGGGGTGCGTACATTTATGGTAGCCGATTTTTTGATAGTAGATTTGAAATTTATTAACGACCGAGTATAAACTATAGTTGTACTAATGTTTCCAGTTGTTCGGCTCCGAAGATCCTTTCTATGGGCTGTCGTTTAACCCGAGCGAGGACAGGGCGAAGACAAACAGTAATGGTGAGTTTGAAAAACTTTACTTATAATTAAGAAATTAATCAATTAATTGGTTAAATATTTAATTGATTGATTAATTAAGCAGATTAAAAAAAACGGTTCAGTATTGCACACTGGGTAGGAAACCACAAAGGGAGTTCCCTATGCAGATTTCACAAACCATATCTACAAAGAGAGAACCCTCGACTGAGTCCGTCGGGTAGTTACTATTATTTTGTAGTTATAAATGATCGTATGTGAAAGATATAAGGTGGAATTGAGTACAGGTTAACTAACAACTGTAAAAGGTAACTGACGAGTTTAAAGGTGTTGGCAAGTGATGTTTTAAGTGTATGTTAATTGTAGATACAACAAAACAGTATCCGATGATTGATTATGATTGGCTGATCAGTGGCGGCGATAGGACGCCCGCGTAGACCAGCCTTGCCCGCCAAGACCTTGCACACGACGACACTTGTTTAGTTATGGATTGTATTTGGTAATGGATTTAGCGTGGCATAGTCGATCCTTGTCCGACTATGACTATGTTTAAAGTACCATCCATACATTAGTACTGGATAATTTGCATAATTTTAATTCTAATTTCACACTATGTATACACGATAATTTACAACTAGATAATCCATAGACGAAATAATGTTATGTGTGACACATTATGTTATTGTGTACGCATAGTATTAGGTTAAAATTTAGGATGCTGTAATTTTAAGTCGTAATATTTTTAATTTTTAATAAAGGTAACACTGTGTTTACATTAAGATTGTAACGGTCGTCGTTGGGCAACACTGAAATAAACCCATTATTTGAGTATATGACATATTTTAGATTCGTATATACATAAGATACTGTTCTAAGTTATTTAGGCTAGAATTAATTTCAAAATGTTACCTTGTCCTATAAGATCTAAATAGTTACATCTATTTGGTTCTAATTAGGAAGTTTAGGACATGTTTTCTTCTCATAATCCGACGCAATTTACCGTGTTTGTAGATTACGTTTTCCAATTATGTTGTACATATAAATAGTGTTTCACATAATTAATCTTGTGAAATATATTTTTTTATGGAATGAAGCCAAGAAGAAAGGTGATATGTCGAATGTAAGCAGCGAAGAGAACCGCGCCCAGAGCCAGTGTTCTGAGGACGATGGTACTAATTATAATTTTAATCAAGTTGTTTTACAATCGAAGCCTTTAGTTGGAATATAGCGGATAGATATAGTGAGAAAAGATTTTCCTTCGTCATTTTTTTTTTGGAAAAGTTCGTGTTTATCCTGCTCTCTCAAATAAGTTCAGTAACCATCTTGGACAATGACATTATTCGTTTTGATATTGACACTATACAATAAAATTCCATATGATATTGAAATGTCACTCATTTAATACGATCATTGACAGTTCGGGTGTCATCGTATTCCGATAAAGATCCGAGTTTTCCCGAAGGAAAATAATTTCTAACTACATCTATACAAGGACTAAAAGAGAATTAAATTCTAAAACAGAATTACTTTCCTTGATAACCTACAACGTATATTTTTATAACGACCAGCTCCTATATTCTAAAAAGAATAAAAATGTTTAAATCAAATTGATTAAAATATTAGTTATTTTGTTTAGCATTGATCGGAAATATAAAAACCATCGCCATATTGCGGGAAAATTTGGAACTAATACGATGGAAGCGCCCTCTGTCAAGGATTTTTGTATTGTTGGTTATACATTATGTCTTACTAGTTTCCTCACTGGTATATGGCTTAAATCAGTCTCGAGTTTAAACAAAATATTTACAATTATTTACAAAATCGAAATTAAAAGTCAAAACGGTATTTTCAATATGTGGATACATTGACGAGCCAAATTAATTAATTAATAATTAAAATTTCATATATTACTGCTCTAGTTGTCAACTAATTTTTTGTTAAATTTAAAATCTCAACAACAATCATAACTTTTAATATTTTTCATAATATTTGACTTTCATTTTTTTAATATTGTAAATTTTTTTTTTTTCAATTTTTTCCAAAGGCAACAATGATAAAGGCCAAAGATATTAGTAAATAAGAACTATGAGTAACCAATTATATGTACAATCAAAGTAGCCAGTACTAAAAATTGTTGACAAAATAACACAATAATTTGACAACTTTTTCAAAGAATTTGAAAAACATAAGACAAATATATTTCTACCAATGGCTTTAAAAAATGCTTATTGTAAGGTTTCGTTTTCATATTCTTCAAACAAATGTTTACCAATGTTTCTGTTGAAATTATTTGTAATTAAATATTTTTTCATAGTGGCAAGACCGTAACATCCAAAACTGCTAAGATTTTTTTCCAAATACATTCAAATTTAATTTAAAAGAGCATAGCTCAATCATCAGATATTAACAAGC
The DNA here is from genome assembly GCA_027563995.1 of Papilio gigon. Classification (NCBI taxonomy): domain Eukaryota; kingdom Metazoa; phylum Arthropoda; class Insecta; order Lepidoptera; family Papilionidae; genus Papilio; species Papilio gigon. The sequence continues at coordinate 4,305,166 of JAODUI010000012.1, forward strand.
ATATAATGAGATTCAAAATAAAATGCTGAAATAATTTAAAGGCCCAAATAGATTTATAATATACAATTGTCTAATAACTTCGTATATTTGACTAAATTTATTGTATTCTCAAAAAAATGTATAATTGTGAATTTTGGTATAACATTCATAGACAAGATTTTATTGAGTCATAACTGTTTGATGACATAGTTGTGTTATGTTTTTAAAAGAGAAGGGGCCGAGCAGTGTGACCACATAAATCATCAACCATAGACAACACTAGAGGAACAGGTGTGTTGCCATCTTTCAAGAAAAAAGATACATTCCCTTCTTAAAACACCTTCAGTCCTCATTTGTAAACGTAAATTTGTGATGATTATTTCTGACTTCATAACATTATTTCAACTTAATATTACATTTGTAAAGAACTAAATCGACGATAAAGCTTTGACTTGTGACCGTTATTAAACTATTTACATAGCCCCAATAAACACAGAATAATCCTTACAGTTGTGATTTGTTAATGATCGTACATAGGCAAGTCTACTATGATGAGCGACACGGTTGACACCTGCTGATGGAATGACTATCACCGAGAACAACCGAGTCCTGATCTGGAGGTGGCCCTTCACTCTTGTCATGCTGTCTCTGAAAAAAAAAAAGCATTTTTGATAACACATAGCCACAATATTATATGATTTTATTATACCTATACTAACAAAGTCATACACAGCTAGTTGCCAGCCAGTTTTGTATATAACTATTAAATTCATACTTATAAATGTCAGTTATAAATAACAATAAAGATAAACTATCAGTTATTAATATTAACAACATGAAATAATCATTATTATGACTCATAGCATTGATGCAATATCTCACAAATTGGGATAAATGCTAACATTTCAATAAAGCATTTATTAATATGAAAACCTACATTTTTAATTTAATATTCTCTTACTTTTTTTTTATCAGTCTCGGTCTTATGTATATATTCACATAAGACCGAGATATCAAAACTTTATCTGAAATCAGGCACTGCAACCAAGACAAGACGGAAAGACAAGAATCAAAGACATGGGTGCCTGCCAAGTCTCGGCCGGGGATTTTAGGACTAATTGGGAAAGCTGACCCCCACCACTATATTGGATTCAAGACAGGCAGAGAGTCTTGGTGTTATGGAATGTCATGCAGATGAAGCTGATAATTACAAAATAAAACTACCTTTAACTCTGTAGCCAAACTGCGGAATGTGTCTTCAACATTAGTGTTATCTTTAGCAGATGTTTCCATTACAAACATGATTTCCGGAACATAACGACAGAAGGACTTAGGTTCATCTGGTTCCACTTCACGCTGATCGGTCAAGTCACATTTGTTGCCAATCAGTGACACAATAACATTGGATGAAGTGTACCTTCTCACTTCTTCTATCCATTTTTGTAATGACAAAAAAGTGGACCTCTTTGTTATGTCATACACTGAAAATATAAAATATTACACTTACATAAGTCATACATACTAAGTTTTGTATTTTCATTATAATCAGATGTATGGTAGTGTACTAACAAGATTTATGTAACAATGTGAAAAGTAGATAATGATATTATTACATAAAAGAAACAATTACCTATCTATCAATAGGCGTTCAGATGTGAACTGTACACACTGCACTGATACTGTGTGGCTTGGTTAACTAGGAATTTAACGAATAATATCCTGTCGCAACTGCGTAACATTGACAGTAGGGGCGTAGTTCTTACGCCCCTACTAACAGTGGCTACTGCCCAATACTAAAACTCTACTATGTTTCCAATACTAAAGCGTAGTTTATTTAACATACCTATAATTACTCCATTTGCTGAGCGATAATAACTTTGCGTTATTGTACGAAACCGCTCTTGTCCCGCCGTATCCCATATTTGAAGCTGTTAACAATTATCACATTTAAATGTAACTCTCCTTACATTCTAAGCAATATAAACGATTAGTCCACACAAACCTTGACCCTCTTTCCGTCGACAATTAAAGTTTTCATAGAAAAGTCTACGCCTATTGTATTTCCGTGCCTTTCAATAAAATTTCCGGATTTCAATCGTTGCACAATACATGTTTTACCTGTACCACAGTCACCGATGAGCACAATTTTGAATAAGTAATCGAATTGTTCGTCCGGAACACTCATTAATGTATTTGGATTTCGGTTACTCATGATTAAAATTTAATTATTTTTTTAAATAGTACTGTTTACGTTGTTAGCCTGACAACCATTTTTGATCTTTGACACAATGTTTTCTTCAGAAAATGAAGGTTTACGCCGCTTACAGCCACTGAAACATTCCTAGTTGAAAACTCTTGAATTATGGCATTGGTAAGTTACTAAAGGTTACGGAAATTTATAGGAGAGTTATAATTAACTTGTCAAACTTTTCTTTTCATTTCATAGAAACTTAATTGAACCAAACTAAATTAAATTTAAGACCAGAAATATATCGATGATCATTGTCTATCAGTTCGACAACGACATTTCGCCAATTGACATTGACAATTGAAATCTATATTCAGTACTAGCTTTCATTTTTAAAATTGTAATTATTTTAAATAAGTAAACAATAAAAAAGTTGAAGTATTTACAATGAATGTATTGTTTCTTCTTTTCTTCAAATTATTGATATATTTTAGTAATGCGGTCGAGGTAGTACAAAAATTTAAAATATTCTATTTATTTATTTTACTCTTTTAACTGTGCGTAACTTTATGTAATGTGAAAATAAAAACATTTCAGATACCTGAAGGATTTCAAAAATCAAATCACACGAACAACTGGGCGGTATTGGTGGATACGTCCCGTTTCTGGTTTAATTACCGGCATGTAGCTAATGTTTTATCAATTTACCGTAGTGTGAAACGTCTCGGAATACCCGACAGTCAGATTATTTTGATGATTTCCGACGATATGGCTTGCAATCCTCGTAATCCGCGACCTGCCACTATCTTTAACAACGCCCATGGCCAGATCAGTGTATACGGAGATGATGTAGAAGTGGACTACAGAGGTTATGAAGTAAGTTCACATTATTATTGACTACTACATAGGAATTGTAAAGTGACCATAAATTGCAACAAATTATTTGACACATCTCTCTAGTTCTGTGTGATACCTTTGTATATAGTTAGTATGTTAAATCTACCTTAACAACTTCCTTAGTGTCAATCAAAAACTATGAGTACAGTAGTCAAAGTACTAAGTTAGTTATTTATTTTGCATATTTGTTTAAAATCATGCTTCAGGTCACAGTGGAAAATTTTATCAGACTACTGACAGGCAGAGTTCAACATGACACTCCTCGATCGAAGAGGTTGCTCACCGATGAGGGTAGTAATATACTAATTTATTTAACGGGTCATGGTGGCGATGGATTCCTAAAGTTCCAAGATTCAGAAGAAGTTACTAGTCAGGAACTGGCTGATGCGTTGGAACAAATGTATCAGAAGAAAAGGTTAGTTTTGTGAGAAGGAAATCTTTAAAATATATTGTACATAATGAAAACTAAAATATTTTATCAGTTATATTATTATTGTTTAACTTTATATTTGTGTTTTGAAGTTTAATGTTAACTTAATCAAATTTAAATTAAATTAGTAAAAAAAAGAATAAACTATGTATCAGTGATCAATGGCAACTCTAAAAAGGGATGTCCCACTCTGTGTTTCCTTTTAATCATATTGTTTAATTCTTTTCTTACAGATATAATGAAATATTTTTCATAATAGACACGTGCCAGGCTTCATCTATGTATGAAAAATTTTATTCACCAAATATTTTAGCGACGGCCAGTAGTTTAGTGGGCGAGGATTCTTTATCTGTAAGTCGACATAGATAAAAAATAGACCATAGTATAAAATAAATATTGTTTAATTTAGTTGCTCAATGAAGTAACAGAATTTTAATTGTTTCTGGTTTTTCTTGAGTTTTTTTTTTATTTTTCCAGCATCATGTTGATTATTTAATTGGCGTGTATATAATAGACAGATATACATATTTTGTATTGGAATTTCTGGAGAATGTACATCCCGATAGCAAGAACACTATGTCAGAATTTGTAAGTATGACCATTTGTTTTTTTTTTAAATTATAAATTTAGACTGTATAAATATTTTGTGCCCGTCTCTCATATGCCGAATTATTTGTTAAATTACAATGATCTTCAATTTTACTATTTTTGATCATTTTTCGAGGCGCTCGAAGCCTACCTTATAGGGTTGACTAGGCCATAGTCAACCACACTTGGTTAAATTTTCAAATATCTTTGAATTCTTTTGTAGATATGTGCAGGTTGCTTCACAATGTTTCCCTTCACCGTAGTAAATGTTTTTATAACTTTGCAGTTAGCTGTATGTCCTCGGAGTGCCTGCCTGTCCACTGTTGGGGTTAGAAAAGATTTATTTAACAGAGATCCTAGCAAAGTACGAATAACAGACTTCTTTGGTTCAGTAAGGCCTGTTGTTATCACTAGAAATCCAATAGTAATATTAGAAACTCCAAAGAGAAAGAAACGAGTCACAATAGAGTACGTATTTTAGTTTTAAGTAATTAATGTCGTTAATAGATGCTTTAATATTTTATTAATTCAGGATTGAGTGAATTATTTGCTTAGATTTTTTTTGACATTTTTTTTTAATGTTTAATTTTTTCAGAAACAAAACCAAAATAGTGGAAAAGATGGGCTATTTACCTCAGTTCCCGTTACATTTAGTACAAACCACATAATGTATTATAATTTTAAATAATAAATTTTAATTTATTTGTAATTCGTTTCTTTTCCTAACCTCATTTTTAAAGGTCTATGGTTTGGAATCCATAAATTAAATAATCGTTACTATTGCTCTCAAATGACTCTCAAAGTTGGAAAGCACAGGGGGACAGTAAGGTACTTTTTATTACTAAATTGGCAGATTTTTTGCTAATTCACTAATATTTAATTTTACCAATCCAACTGAACTTTGGACTTGTGTTGTGTTATGATCCACACCAATATTCTAATGGCGGGATACGAACTGTACTACGTGATCGGAAATCTGTACCCTTAACCTGTAGACTACTGGCGTTTGATAATAGTTTGGAAATTATACACATATTCACAGTATTAAACTTTTTATTTCTCTAAGTACTAAGAATAAAACTTTGTTTAACATTATGTAAACACAACCGATGGTTGCAGCTATATAACACAACATACACCAGCAACAAGTGCGCGCTGCACTCATGTCTCAACGTCTGATATGAGATCACATTCTATAGGACTATAGCACCATTTTAGTTACAATCATAGGCCATTACGTTTTGGTCTAGTATTCGATTCGTAATAACTATATAGGTACCTTCGTATTTATAACTATTCGATTTATTAACGATTCTATACCAATTGAAATACAAGATACGATAAATTATTCAATTAATAATATAATAAGTTGATATTTTTATAACTTGTTTAATTTAGTTTGAAAACTGCGCACGTTCTCAGGTTCTGTTTGAAAAGTCGTCTGTAAGATTTTATGTATAGAGTTTGATACTTTTCGATTTCATTATATGTTCAACCATTACATACATCTACAAATATGTTTTCAAGACAATTATTGGAATCGAATACAGTGCCGTCCAAACTTTATAGCGGTCTCATTTTCGCACAAGGGTTAAAACTACAAGCTACTGAAAGATTATAAAAATAACTAACCCATTTATCGTCATTCGAGATGTTGAAAAACATAGTAATGTTATAATGACCCGATGAAGAAAACAATTATGAAAGAAGAATACGAAAAACTAGAATGCCATCCGGTCCTATATCATCATCAGCCCTTGTCTGCCCACAGTTGGACATAGGCCTTTCCCAACGCCTTCCACAGTATACGGATGATAGTTGAAATTACATAGACGCCCGCTCGGAGCGCGGAATATGTACATTGGTTTTCAAAGAAGTTTAGACTTCGGCTTTGGCCATAGAGCAATGCCTGCATGGAACATGACTCGCTGTATACCTATTGCGAAGATACATACATTTGGCTGCGAAAAAAGAACAGAAGGGCAAGCCAGTTGCATAATCTGTATCGGCCAAAATTCAAGACAAAGCGTACAAGGCATTCAGTCACGAGTGTCGGGATACAGATGTAGTTTGTTTTATTAAAAAGAACCGCTATAAATTTTGAATTTTATACATTCTTTCATCCTTTTCCAAAACAATGTTGCCTATATATAAATCTGTTGGATCACCACATTTTTTTAGAGACGTGACTTAACCTACAAATGTATTAAAATTAGAAAAGCTTGATTTAAAACTACGACTAGTTCATAGAACAGTACTAAAACTTTGTCTTTTTAACAACTAACCAGCTATAAATTAATAACATTTATTATTTAACATTAAGCATAACATGTAACGCGTATTAAATAATTTTCACCAGTGAATTGAAACTATTCTCAGACATTCCACAAACACACATTCAACATACAAATAAAGATAAAGATGAAGATAAAATGAATTCACACTTCTTTCAAATTTTTGGTAAATATTTGTAACACCGAAGTAATAAATGTACGCTTGCAACACCAAGAGAAACGTCATATTGGCGTTTTGGTAACTTTATATTACTCTAATAAATAATTTTCTAGATGAATAATGTAATTACAAATTTGCCTAATTCGCTACAACACGCAATTAATGTATACCAATTCGTTACAATAACTTTTTGTGCGACGCATACTTTGACTTAAACATTCTTTGACTCGTAAAAATATATATTCTTGATTTTATTATCTATTTTAGTTTTTGTACTTATTATTAATTAATTGCCTATCATAAACGAGAAGCCTCAGACAACACTTTCTCCACAATCACAGCGATACTACTGTTTTTTTTTTTTTACAAATGACACTTTTTATGAAAATATTTTCGATTTTTGTTGCCGACTATTTCGCCTTTCGATTCATATTGAAGCAGTTCTATACGAAGTTTTTTTTAAATAGATTTGCTGTATTTAAATTTGTAAAACTTTATAAATTTTACGGAAGTGCTCTCAATTTGCATTTAAAAAAGCACGTTTGAAGTGTCCATTTTAATAAATCTTTAATGCCATGATATTTGAAGCCAAGTTTTTTGAATCACTCGTAAAACATCTAAATGTAATATTAAATTTAACGAATAAAAGATTATCAGATGACAGAAACAATATTATTTTTGGAACTAATAATAATTATTAAATATGAATTTTTATTCACAAAAAAATGAATAATTATTAAATTTTGTGCACATTAAAAATACGACGCCATTTCAAGAAATAATTTAAACGTTCTATTTTTAAAATCAACGTAAATGTTCTGTCAGCAAAATATACTTCAAATGTCAACGAGATTTTGACGTTTTATTGCCTTTTATACCCAAATTCCTAATTTGTCACACATTTCAATAATCTAATTTAAAATATTGGCAAAAACAATCGGCTATCGAAACCCACACAATTTTTAAATGTAATAAGATCCTACCACGAACAAGATAAGGGGTCGGTTGAACTTTTACGTAAGATAATTACCAAAGTATTCATTACCATAGACACGGCTTCATAAAAAATGTAGGGGCATGGAATGTGTTAAATTTCGTATCACAAAATACATTAACTAGGCATGAAGGAATATTCTAAATTGACGTATGAGTAACCGTATCCAAGTTTGGCGTCAGATCAATATATCGTTTGCCGCATATTAATCATTTCGGTCTAACGATCAGTCTTTCCTTTACTTCTTTGTCAGCTTTGCGACGCGCCCCATGTTTAATGTTCAATGAAATGTTCAATGTGTAAGTGCTGGGTACATCTTCATCCGTGACTGCTGTTGTCGTCAGGGCGAACGATCTCGTAGTACTTGTCTATGGTGTAGTTGAACAGTTGAAAATCGTACCTGGAAAGAAAATGTTAAATATTATTGAGAACATAAATAAACCACGATTTTCATATTATGTCTAGTTTCAGTTTTATATTTATGGATACTTGCAGTGTTTATCTCTTGCATATGTACAGATTAAAAATAGGCATGTGTCAGTATTTATTTTAATTTGGTCTAAATAAGCACATGACCACAGATAAAAAATCAGAAATGAGAGTGTTTATAAAAGAGATTCTAACGTCAGTCTCAATTTAAATTTAGATTAGGAAATAAAAGATTTACTTGTAAAGGTTATAGAGAGCGTCAAGCTGGGACTTCTTCAGCCTGGAGTAGAGATGATTAATGATGTGTAGTGTTTGTGAGCCTTTGCCGCTGTTGCGCCACTCCGGCTTCACAACCTCCTGCAGCCGCGCCATCTGTATCAGGAACCTTTGGTCTTCCTGTAAAATAATTATAATAATGAATAACGAAAATTGTTGAATAGCTAACTATCAATTTCGACGTTGAGTTCCAAGCATCGGTGGTTCAGTGGTAGAATGCTCGCCTGCCACGCGGGCGGCCCGGGTTCGATTCCCGGCCGATGCAATTCTTTTTAAATATTTTTACGTTTATACATTTTACAAAACATCTCATTTTTTTTATGAAGTAAAGACATTTCAATCGATAATTTATTTAAAGAAATTAGATTAATTGTTTTTATAATAATAGGTAATGTTATTGAAATTATATCTTTTCATTTGTGAACAATATTTTAAAAATACGAATGTGAACATAAAATATTTTCAAAGTGATACCGAGTCGTATCGATCACGTCGCGTGACTTGAATAATTAGTTCAATGCAGTGAAGTTACAATTACCGATGCCACTTTCTAACAATGAACTATAATACAAAAAAAAAATAGAACGAATAATCAATATATTATAAAAAAACAATGGAAAGTCATTCAAATTTAATTTGAAACACAAGAATTATCCTTCTACTAGGAATCAAGTCAATTCTATATTACACTGAATTTATAAGGACAACTGCTCCAAAATCAACTGCTGAAACAGTTTTCCGACAGATTGTTAGAAAGGTCCTTGAACTATTACGACTTGGTTAAAAAAAATTAACTAAATGAGGTTGAAACGACGTATATGTCAAAAGTATAACTAGTATAGTAGACTATCAGAAAAATAAACTATGTACTATAATATACTAGAAGTCATTCTTGGTTTAGTTTCATTATTATATAAATCTTATGTAACGGTCTAACGGTTCGGTTTCGATATATGATATATGAGGCCGCTTTCCTCGATGACTTTTTACATATAAGAGCATATAAAACATAGCTGGCATTATTAATGAACATCGTAACAGTGGATGGAGTCGTTATTTTCCACGACGCGATCATTACAAATTGCCTACAATAGTAATTTTATTTCAACGTCCACTTTTACTTGTAAGCAAATATCAGTATCGAGTACACACTCGGAGCCCTCAATAGGTCACTAAGTTTACCCCTTAGTGTAGAAAGATTACATGATATCTATTACTGGCCATTATACCGTCTTGCTACAGCGCCATCTGTTAGGGCGCGGCAGAAACGGTGTCAAGATGTTTATTTAAA
>JAODUI010000012.1:4314791-4328443 GCA_027563995.1 Papilio gigon
GTTTTATGTAGCTTTCTTATTAAACACCATAGACAATTATCTGACGCTAATCAATGAATATCTTATTGATATAGATAAGTTTGTCTATGGAATATAATATTCATGGTATTGTTCTTTTCCCAAAAAGTATTTTATACTATCTATGGTGCCATGACTTGCACTTTTTTATGTCCTTTAAAAGAAATAGTACGTTAGATTGTCTTGATTTTTTTTGTCTAAAAATTTAGTAATAATAGATGTTGCTCTCATCTAGTAATTATTGTCACTAATTAGAAAGCTACGTAAATAACATGAGTAGAAGCAATAATGCTTAGTAATTAAAATTGGATGTAATGGTATGTATTGTAATTTGTTTTAATTAATAAAACATTTAAGTTTTTATTATTTTATATATGTACATGCATGAAGCACGTTTTCTTTTTAAATAATGATCGATAAATTGTTTTAAGAAACTACAATAAATAGTTCGCGTTAGTTGGAAACTTAATATTTGTTATAGTATAGAATTAAAATTTGGTTTCAAATTTTAAATCCGAACCCACGGTTAAAACAACTGATTTGAAGTTAACAAGCAAGAGCCCTATCCGTTCTTGAAGTTGATCAATAAAACAATAATTGAATAAAACCTTAAACTTTTTTGAATATCATATTTTTATTTTATTTTATATGTACACATTAATACGGTAATGAAGTCTGTATGTATTTTTGAACATGCTCTGTGTTGGTATAAGAAATATATTTCGGTGTGGCCGTTTGTTAGTTGCTTGCACACGGTATTTTGATATATTTTTCGTATGTTCCCAGAACAGTGTAAATGTATGTTAAATAATATGCACTAACTTTTTTTGGGAAACTTTCAGCTGAAGGGTATCAGCTTATCTCGTATACAGGGAATAATCCGTATTTTGAAGATATAAATCTTCCCGATCTGGAGGGGGACAACTCTCAGGAGGCTCCAGTGTCGATGGCGCCGAGCCCCAGCAGCTCCACGCTCAACACGCCCCTCGTCGAGATTGAGCATACTCCGAGGCCCTGAGGTTCCAAACATCACAGGAAAAAGCACAAGTGACTTTAAACAATTTAAGTGTATTCAAAGTGGTGTTTTTTTTTTACGATATATGTGTTGCTGGTTCATTTACAATGATGTATGTAATTCACACTGCAAACTATAAAACACTTATATGAACTGTACTAGTTTTGTTATTTATGCAATATTTTACAACATGAGTTATTGTGACAAATGGTATATACACAATCAGACCTTTTCGCGGTGTTCTACTGACAAAACAATTGCCTTGTTCCTTGCAACGAGACGAACTAAAAAACAACGCTATTAAAAACTGCGTCCTATTAGTTGTTTCCTCGTAGTCTTCATAAGAAATATTCAAACTGTAAATACTTTTCGAGATGTAATACCGCGAAGGGCCTTGTCTGTACATTATACATAAAAGTTTGTCATGAAACCATTTAAAATGTGTAACGGACATTGCGAAGCAACAAATGCTTGTTGTACATAATAAATGATTGCAGGGAAGATATCGTTATTGTCCACTATTTGATAACATCTCACTGTCTTTGTAACAATGTTTTTAAATGCGTGTTATCGAACCGACGAAAATAATCATATCTCGTACGAGATGTAACTGTTTTCGTTTGATTAGTATGTCTTTTATGTCAGGTATTTATTATTTTTTCACTTTATTAGTACGAGATTTTCTATGTATGTGACAGTCAAATTATCATGAGTTTATTTATCATGTTGGCAAACGTCAAACCGCATTTTCGCATATCGTAATTTTTGCTGGTACAAAATTGTACAAAGTTTTTTTTTTTTTAAATATGTTTATTGATTAACGTAGATATAAAATTCATTAGAAACAAATTATTAGAACCAAAAAGGATGAATAGTTATTTAAAAAGTGAACGCTACCGCGTTGTGGTGTGTTCTGTCCTCGGCGGTATTACCAAACCAATACGACTTTGGTTCCTACAAGAAGCGAGCGTACCCTCAAAGGCCGGAAACGCGTCTGGTTCCTCTGGTATTACAAGTGTCCATGGGCGTCGATGATCGCTCTTGTGATCCCACTCGCTCGTTTACCCCTTCTCATATATTATAACAATAAATTTATTAAGATATACTTCACTCTCTGATCCAGCCAATAAAAAAAAATACATTAAAATATGTCGCCATATAACTGGACTCTATACATTTCGTATGAATTTTAACTCGTGTTTATAAATAACGAACTCTAGGCAGGCGACCGCAAATAGCTTGATAATATGAAAAACAATATCATGGCAACGTAGTTTATGTAACTGTACAGATAGAAATAACTATTACAGGTGCCTTATATACAATGTTAGTGTAAAGCTGCTGAAACAATTGCAGGATAACAGTTTTAGTTTGCTGTAATTTTTCAGCAAAACAAAGAATCACTGGTACTATGAATTATTTCTAAAATCTTCTCGTTAATGATTTCATAAGGGCAATTAAACTGCTGACTGATGGTATGTAAGGTTTACGGGGAGGGATGTTAAAGGTTTTGTTTCTATAATATAATGTAGTAATAATAAAATTATTTTTGTTACGAGACTTGAGTCTAAATACGCGAATTTGTATATATAATATATATATATATATAAATATATGAAATTTGTTTTTTTTTATTATAATTTGTAATTATAAGTGTAAAGATTTACTATAAGGAGGTATCAATTGTTCTCAATTATTACGGTGCTTTTCCACTGAACGAGGAGGACATCTTCGATGCGCGTCAGTGTAAACGTACCCTTATAATTCCTGATATTTAAAATATTGTATGTAATAGTACCGTAGACCGCCGCAGAGCATTTTTATCATTAATTTTGAATAAACACAGCACATACGAAAATTGCTATATATATATATCGAACAGATGTTATTGATATATAACGAGAAATTATTTTCCTTCACAATTTTTCGGAAGTTCGAATTTATCGTGCTCTTTCAAATAGATTCAGTATCCATATTAGACGATGACATTTTTCATTTTGTTTGAAATTAAAAAAAAAAATTGTTTCAAAATGTCACTTATTTAATACAATCGTTCATTGACAGTTCGGGTGTCGTAATCCGATAAAGGTCCGAGTTTTTCCGAAGGAAAATAATTTCTCACTACTTCCGTACGATAATTATTTTTATCGCTGATATATTGTAAAGTTTACACACACACACACACACACACACACACACACACACAAACACACGCACACGCGCGCGCGCGTATCGATAGTGACTCCACCTGCCGTAATGAATGTAAATCTGTTTTATTTTGATTTCTTGTACACATATTCCGGTTACTTGTTCCCGGTTACGTTATAAGTGTGTCAATTGTGGTGGTGTGTGACAGGGTCTATAGATTGTACAGTAAGTGTGGCTTGATAATACGATGTATGAGAAATTGTGTTTGCCTTCATCATTGTGCTTTATTGTGTTATAAAAATAAGGGAGTAAGCGATAACGTTTCAAACGGAAAAGATTAGAAAAACTTGATATTAATTGAGAATTATTGTCGATGTTACCCATACAACAGTAGCAGGCTCGGAGTGTAAAAATCCATTTTTATCTTGAATGAACTCTCATTTACTTCTTGCGTACATTGAATTGTTATTCTATTAGTTACATTCTAGAATGTTAACATGTACAAATTTTTTCAGTATAACAATCTGCGTAATTTTCTACATCTATTATTTTGTATTTTCTTTTAAAGTAATTACTGGTAACACTTGGTATTAAAAAATGTCCAATAAAGTTATAACCTATAAAATTGATGCGATAGAAGTAAATGTTTTTTTGTTGTAAAATGACTATTTAAATAAATACGGCATGTACTAAAAACGTATTTATCGTTTTAAAAGGTTATGGTCGTTATGAATGGTAAGTGTATAGAAATTAAAAAAAAAATGCAGATTGTCTCTGGCGCTAGTCATTTCCAATGACTTTTCATTAACGTTGCAAAAATAGCAATTAACAAAATCTGTGTTTGTTTTATTATAATTTAAGTATCATATAGTGTTAGGTTTCATTGTATTATAACATGTTTTTAATTACGAACAAAGTTTTTGTTTTTTTTTTTAAGTTAGCTTCTAAAGAAACTTACTATATAAAGAAATGTCTGTAAGTTATTTTTAAACTAATGTAATAAAAGATTGTATACACAATTGTTTTTTTTTCTTTCTTTCCATTTTATGAAATTGTGGATTCCACTGTATTTGGTAGTTGCCTTGTTAATCGACCTGAAGTAGTGACTGGTAAAAATGAAAGACTAACTACTGTAAGTGGTCCGACCGAGGTTTGAACCTTATCTTCGTTACATCACTCGGACATTTGATCTTGTTTGCTGACTTTGCTAAAGTTTATCTGTATATGTATAATTAGCATTAGTTAACTATGATCTTAAAGAAAACGTAACTACGACGCTAGAAAAACTTAGCTTTTTCTTTGAAATCATGTCTTGCGTATTTATGGACCTTTTTTTGTTGACGGGAGGAAATCTTCGAAAGGTACCCTGCCTTCTGGGGGGAAGTCTAGGATTATGTAAGGTTCGACCTACTAAAACCAACCCGGTGGCCATCGTCGAGGGCAGCTGATGTAGGTTCCGGGATCTCCGAGGAACGCATCAGAACCGCGCACTGCTTATTTATGAACCTAGAGTTTTTATTTTTCAATATGTATTACAATTTTGCTAAATATTTTTTAAATTTATTTAATCGAAAGGTTATTTCAAATGACATTATTTCCATATTTGTAGGCGTCGATAGTCACGTAACGAACCCTTCCTTGCGAAGTAATCGAGTTTACTATTTTTAAGTAATCGGTTTCTATTTTTTTTTTAATAAAAATTCTCGTTATTGCAAAATAACATTTTAATGTACTATGATTTATCACTCTACATGTACTGTTATCACAGTTTTTTTTATATCACAATTATACATAACATCATATCCATAAACAAAATTATAGTTACAACCAATATTAGTACTGCTTAACAAGACATTGAGTAAATTATAATTTAAACAAGCAAATGCAACAAAATCATTGTAAATATTAGTAAATAATCTTTCAAAATAACAGGTCAATAACGTACAACACATAGCACAATAAATAAACGAATATTGTAATTTTTTTTAATCTGTTATCGTTTTTGCTTAATGATAAATTTTATAAACACAAATAACATGAACCCTCTGATGTTTTTTTATGTCTTTTCAAATACCTAGCGACTCAAGCTCATCCGCGACGCAGTGCCCCGCATCCTTATTACGTTCCGCTACACCTAAGGTTTTTATTAAGCCAAGATATTTGAAAACTGCAATAACATAGTTAAATGTTTATTTGTACTTAGTTTTGGGGCGAGGAATTTCATACAGTTAGATATACATACATACAAAATTAAATATTTCATATAAGTACATTATTTCAATTAGATTTCATTTTTCATTAAATAATAAAAAAATGACCATAAATATATATTATGTATTTTATAAAATTTATAGTCGTAAATTTTTTATCAATTCTTTTAGTATTAATGCCCTCGTTAATCGCCGCCAGTCCCATAAAAATTAAAAATATAATTACATAATTAATATAATTTGTGTTAAAACAATAAGATAGAATATATAATATGCAACATATGTCAAATGATGTGTAAAGTCAAGCCAACAAATAAATTTAATGTAAGCGTAACTTCCTCATTAATGAAGGTAGAAATGTTGGTGCGGGTGATCTGTTCTTGACGGACTCCGTTATATACGGCCCCGGTTTAGTCATTAATACTGTGTGGAGTGTGGGCAGGGCTCCGATAGCACATGCCAGCTCCGGAGACATGTACCTGCAGCCTTGCACGTCCAGAAACTTGAGTTTCTCACAATGTGTTCTTACAGCCTCTAACGATGTATCCGTCAGTTGGTTGCAACCCTTGAAAAAATTAACAAATAGTTAACATTTCTTGTATTGAAAAATAATACAGTGTGAAATAAATATTTATATATGAGGTGGTATAGAGGTTGTCAATTATTTTTCCGCGACGTATACAATAGTAAGTGTTTTACTGATTAAGCAAAAATACTGAACACTTCAAAGAAATAATAACTTTAGTGCATGCTTTGCATAATTTTATTTCAAGGTCACACATATGACAAATGAGTATGAATTAAATATTTTCTCATAAATACAAAAATACCTTACCCGTAATTCAAGTGTCTGTAATCTGCGTAGTCCTTTTACAATTTCCGTCACTGCATCATCTTTCAAATTATAGCAATCAGTTACATTGAAATGTTCAATGCTCGGACAGTTTCTTACTAAGTGTCCTATACCCTCATGAGTTATTTGTTGGCATCTACTGAAGTTAAGATTCATTAACTCTTTGAAGGTAAATGCATATGTCAGACTGACATCCGTTATTCTGTTACAACCACTCGTATCCAGTTCGTTAAGATGTTTCAATCGAGCTAAAGAGTAACCCGTAAATGAGTCTTGTGTTAGAATATTTTCACACAACCTCATAACGTTCTTTTTCCTATTCGCATCACGAACTATCTCCTCTTCAGCTCTAGACCCTAAGTGAATTTTCTGATGTGTGGGAGCTTTGTCATAATTGGACATTATCAGTGCATCATCGTCACCATCTTGCCGTACTTGGCCCAGACCAGTCAAACCTGCATCTGACACTTTATCGCAATGACTGATTTTCAAAGTGTGTAAGAAAATTTGGTTTTTAAATATAACCTGTATGGATGTGTCAGTAACAGCATTAAAGCAGTAACTTAAGTCCAAAGAGCGCAAATTTGGCAAATTCTCTGATATCATTATGACGCTAGTTTCATCTAAGTTTAAAGAGTGTATGTCCAAATTTTCCAAAACTGTATTCTCCTCGATACAGATGCCATTTTTAAGTCCCTCCTTTGTAATCAATTCACATTGTGAAATGTTTAATGTATTTAACTTTTTTAATTTGTTTAGTTCTGATATACCTAAGTCTGTAACTGCTCTGCATCTTTGTATATTCAAATTTTCTAGATTAATTAAATTGTTACAAATGTGAACTAGAGATTGGTCAGTAACTCTGGTGCATAAGCCTATGTCTAGTTGTTTTAAAGTAATCTGATGAGTTGTGAGGGCCAGAATGCCGACATTAGTGAGCTGATCACAAGAATGAACTTCCAATGCATCCAGTTCAAGGTTGACAGTTTCCGATAAAGATTTTAAAGCAGCACCATCTATCAGAGTACTTGAGAACTGCAACGTTTTAATACTTTGAACATGGGAATGTATAAATTGTAATACAAAGTAAAATGTTAAAACACTCTCTGACGGGTTCTCAAATATGTTAGTTCCTCCGGGATAAAATTTCTTCACTAATCCCAAATGAAATTGCAGAGAGCAACCTGATAAATTTAAATGTTCGAGAGCTGGAGCAGCTTTCACAAAACGGCTAAATAATGCATCTGTAAGGTACTGGTTTCCCGAGAGGCTCAATGACTTCAATTTTTCTAGATTATTAACCAATAGACCGTCAGTTTTTCCTTCTAGAAGTCGGCCGGACATGAAAAGATCTTTGCAACTCTCAATATTTAATGATTCTAAATTTGGACATTGCTGTAGGATATTCACAAACACCTTTTCACACATGTCACAGTTTTTAAATGTCAAACTTTTAATGTTTTCTCCAGTCCTTTCCCAGAAACCATTTAATTTACTTGATATTTCCACTTCATTGAATAAATAGTTGGTGTAAATGGTAGCTGAATTCTCAAAGATGCTCAAATTAGATGATTCCTCATCACTGTTTATAGATTTGTATAAGACAACAAGTTTATTCTTTAAGAAGCAGTAATCATTAGCGGCCAAATACCAGGAGCGGCATGTCTCACTTGCACATTTTCTGTCTGACTTTGGTAGGTATTTAAAAAGGTAAACTAATACCTGTAATATATAAATTAATATATGAATAAATTGTAAGTAGTCTTTACACTTAACAACAACAAAGAGAAAATGTTACTTTATCCCTAACTTGAATCCGACTTTATTGCTATTTTGATCGTAAAATTAAAATTTTGTAAATGATACAGTATGAATAATATAATTAAGTTAAACTGGAATATTTAGGTTCAAGGTTTTCTGTTTAACAAAACTAAAAACGAAATTTGTAAAATATAGAGACAAAGGTCAAATGTTTTCAATTACTAGAGCATAAATTCTAACAGGAAGATAATATGAATCACGTGAAAAAATGATATAAAAGGCAGACAAAGAAACCTTGCGATTATTAATTCATGATTGAATGAGTCAACTTACTTCGAATGGTAATTCCATGATGAAATGTGAAACTGCACAATCTTATTATTTAAACTCTAGTACAACATTACATTGTTCAATTGAGACTTTAGATTTATTTTTTTATTGTTAAAGTTCAATGGCAAAATTTGAAGTCTATGGCCAAACATATGACATTTTTCTGATTTGACAAGATGTAACTGACGACTGACCTTGAATTTATCTTATGATTTTGAAGTTCGCAAACAGATTACGTAAATTACGTTTCGTTACAAGCTATTTTTTCGTTGGAAGGTTAATTTCAATTATTTTTCACGGTCGTTGAATAAATAAATTTTAGTAATTTAGCGCGAATCGGTTCGACATGACAAGTGAATGAATTTCCAGGGCAGTACAACTGACGTAATTGTGCAATCGCTATTCATCGCTGGTTACTTATATATCCTTAACTTACGCTAAAAAGCTTCGCGACTTGGCTCAAAGTTACTACTAACATTGTGATATCCGCCTTGCAACTTAACTTCTTAGTTTATAAATATTCTTACAATCAAAGTATTTTTAAAAAAATCGATAGGTACTTTTTTTATTTCTTAACGGCGTTCGTCATTGTCAACGTAATATTTTATTAAATAAATAAATAAAACAGCCAACGGAACAAAATACACAAACATTATTATTAAATGCCAAAGCATAAATTGGCTTGGTCCAAACTAAAATAATAAACATTTTATTGCCATCAAGAATAATATGATACAATACCTTTTGTAATAGCCATGGCAAAGGAGACTGGTTCAGTCTTTTTTGTCAAAGGTACATCATACCTCTACCTTAAAGGGCGCATTTGACAACGCATCGACACTCCTTCTGGTGCTGCAGATGTCGTGACCGTGCATCAGAGACCACCTTTCATTGAAGCTTCTACAGATGGTTTGCTCGTTATTCAAATAAAAAAAATCCTCCGTGAATTTCAGCCATATTTACAGCAAAATAAGAAAGTTAAATTAAAAAACAAAATCTTATAGATGTCGAGCCCTATACATTAGTTTATTATAGAAGTAACACGCAGGGAATTAATTAAAAAGTCTAATCTAAGAAGATCCAGTTCAAAACGGTTGCAAAAATCAAATTATATATCAGAATTAAAATAAGTGAAGATGGTTTAATCAATTTGTTTCAAATACTATTTTGTTCTCAGTGTGTATTCAGCCTCAGGTTAGCACGCAGCTTACAAGAAGTGAATTGGCGGCATCACGATCTTACGCAGGAGTTTGCGCGGTTACAATATTGTTGGTGCCACTTGTTGGGCGCCAGGAAGCTCAGTTAGCGCGGGGTGCGCTCAGCGACCGCCCTCCTATCCCGTGTCGCACTCGTTTCCCGCCATCCTACTTTTACGATAACTTAAACGCTAATCCATAATGTTTAGTGTTGTGACAAACGTGATGTAAACAATTCGATAATTATCATGTAATTGGATGCTTAAGTGTCCACCAAAGAAGCATGTCTCGGAGAAAACAAGCAAAACCAAGATCTTTGAAACGTAAGTTATTTTGACTACAAATGTTTTGATTAGCAGTAAATAAAAAGTCTAAGTCTAAATAGTATAATACTAATTTTATTCCAATAGGAATCGATGACTAAATTTGATCAATACGTAAAATTTATATCGATTAGTAATTGTAATTAGTTTGTTTGATTTATTATTTTAAATTATTTATCGGTATTTTTATATTTAATATTTATAATATTAAACAATGTTGTTATAAAAAGTTATGGTATTACTGTGCAGATTATTTGGAAAAAAACTTATGTAATTATAAATTGGTAAGCCATTAGAATGTTTTTTATTGCCAGTTGCAATAAAAATTATTTGAACATTTTGATTAAAATCCAATTTTTCATTTATCAATGCGTGGTCGGTATCATTAAACGGTATACTGAACCTAACATGTGTTTGTATAATATAACTTAAGTAGCACATGGCTTCCATAATTATGTAACTACAAATAAAATCTTATTAGTTTCAAATCTATTTGTTCATTAGGAAAGTTATAATTTCGATTATAAGTAGGTAGTATTTAATTATTTAAAAATATACAAACTAAAGTCTTACTTATTGATAATTAATGTAACCTGAGTGCACGTTCACAATTCTAACTGTGATATAATTTCAGTCGTGTTTACAGCAGTGACTTTTATTAGTAAATATGGTTGTCACAGTTTCAAAGGGAACGAAAGTCACGTCAATATGTAGACAAGTGTCAGTCAAGTACAGTTCAGTCGGTATAGCACTCAACATACTGTTTATTTTTTAATTTATTTTGCGCGAGACACTGTACTTACATGTTCTCTGTACTTCTCTATAGAATATCGTATACATTTGTATCTAATCTTTTCAAAAATTAATTCGGAGTTCGTCTCTTTTTAACGTTTTTTTCCTAACCCGGATCACAAACAGTACTGCAAGAACTTTGGATAAATTCATACAATATTCGGAAAATTAATTGGTACATTGCGCGGATCGAACCTGCAACTGCAGATTACTGAGTGCTTATTTCCTAAGCCACCGACACTTTAAATATGCTGTTATTACTATATATTTAATATATTTATAAGCGTCAATAGTCTAGTGGTTAAAAGATAATACGGTAGGGTTAAAGTATTTCCGATCACAGACAAGCTGCAACTCTGGGTAGTTGTGGCAGCCCTTACAGGCCACGACCAATTTAACAAACATATGTTTAACATTGGTACCACCGACAGTCCTCTATGCAGTGCCTGTATTGAGGAAGAGGTGACAGCGTCCCACGTTATGCAGTACTGCCCGGCAGTAAACGGATACAGGGCTCGGCATCTCGGCTCGGCGAGATTACTCCTTTAGATCGCCAGTAATATCAAAGGGTTGCTGGGTTTCTTCGTAGAGCCTTCTTAGAGCTGGATTGGCAGGACTAATCTATGACCTGCTCTCACGCAAAATACGCACTATTCATGGAGATGCAGAAACCATAGCCCCAACAGCTAAGTACTAACTTTCCGATCACATGGCGTGAGTTCAAATCCTGCCATTCGATTATTGTCGTCGTAGCACAGGCCTAGAGCTTAGTTAGAGTCGTAAAAGAAATATTAGTGAATTAAAAAAAAATACAGACTGTTAGGTATTAATACACACAAGTTTAATTTCAAGTATAACGTAAGTAAGTTTATTAGTAAATTGAGTTAGACTCCTGTAGTTAATTCTATGAATTAATATTATAAAATGCCGTATAATTCTTGTATATGAGACACTCCAGCTACGAGTATGTTCTAAGAAATCTATTACATACATCATGTCGCTTGCGAAATACGAAATCATTTCCTATAAGAAGCATTCTTATAAGCTCATGAAGCGGCAGCTGCGGTCGCACGTACGGACCCGTACTTGGTAACTTCGGACCAACAATATTTTGCAATATTTCTATGCTCTTTGGGAATGTATCCAAGTATAATTAATTTCTATTCTTTCGATTCTTTATCGTTACATAATTGACTCTTTCTTGGCAAGATTTCGTCAAGTTTTAAATTTGTATTCATATCGTCACAGTTTAAATGTTCATTCTTTTTATTATTTTCCGTAATTAATTGATTAATTATAAATATTAATTATTTAGAATAAATACATAGTTGTTTTATCCAGTTCAAACCAGTCAGCGTTTTAGTTGAAATGAGTTCTAGTTATGTTTACAAACCCCAATAGCCTGGCTGAATCCAATGACACATCGCGCCGCAAAATCGGTTAATGATACTAGGAGGAGGATTGAACGGTGTACGCGTGTATAGCTTACGAACTATACCGTCGCAGTTTTGGCCGTGCTTTGTAATTAATGGTGTGACGTGAGCGCGCGAGCCGCGTGGTGCGTGATGGACGCGCTGCGACGGCCGCCCGCTGCCGGCCTGCTGCGGCCGCGGCCACGGCTGCATAATGTCAGCGTTCCGTCAGTGCCAATGCCCGCCTAAGCCGGCCTAATGTCCACCGATGTTTAGCCTAACTCATTTGTTTTCAACCACCAGTTAGACAACTAACGATTTTACGGGCTAGAATAAAGTGGAGCCTCGTTAGATTTGCCCCTCTCTGATCTACAACCCTTGCTACGTGACTCACAAAATGTATAGACATTAAATTTGATATATTTTTTTTAATACGGGAACAGTGACGAGATTGATAGATTAGTATATTCTTAGTAGTACCCTAACGTAATTTTCTCTCAACATTGATAATCAGACGAGAGGACTAAAAAATAATTAAATGAAGTTATTGTCATATGATATCTTGTTTGAGTATTTGATAGAGCTTTAACTCCGTGCGTACAGTTGGCCGGACGGCTGCGGCTGCACGGTGCGATGTAATGTTGTTAACTTAAGGTATCGATCCCGCACTCCAGTACTTCCGTAATGCGTCCCGCGGGGAGAGGCGCTATGAGTCTCAGGGTACTCGCCGGTACCTAATGCCTCGCTACCTTCCGCATCACCTAGCTTGTCTATGACCTAAAGGTATGGGGTCATGGCCACCAGTGGGGAATTCTAAGAAGTCCTAGGTGGGTCATAATTACTTCAGCCCGGTTAAGTGGGCCCAGATGTTCTATGAGTCTCGTTTGTCACGTTATATTATAAAAAATAGATGTCATCATAATCTTTTTCTCTTCTTTGATTTGAGTAATTTCACAGCATATTTTCAGGACTACGTAGATCGAGCGCGAGGGCGAGCCTCCGCTCGCAGGGGCCCAATAACACGTCAATTTAAGCCGCCATCCCTCATGTTGGCGAATTAAAATTTTACATACAATGAAAATGTTAATCCTTCGCCGTCCCAAGCAGACTATAAAAACAAATTGCCGTGTCTTGAATTGTTTTTTACCTTACACTTGACGCCCGAGAATAATTAAACTTAATGCGGCTTAAACCATATTTCACGTGAAGGTTATACGAGCGCGTGAGGCTGGAGGCAGCGGAGCGCACAACGCTAATATTATCTTAATTTTTCACAAATATTTCACGCAACATTTAAGCTCCGCACGGACATTCGTAAGCTCTTTGAAAAGGGTCAATTCGTGCTGGCTTTATTTATCAACTTTTTCACTTAACGTGTCCGTCTGGCATTATGTGGAGTAAGTCTTTTTGACGTATTCTTTATGTGCCTATATTATGTTTCAGTTGTAAATAGCTGAAGGGAGGCTAGTGGCGGGCGAGGGCGCGCGTTAAGGGTTAAATCAATGAACAATAGACGGGGCTACACGTACGCCATAAGCGATTCCTTGAACCAAACAAACAGTCCCAGATAAAGCTGGAAAAAGAAATGGCGAAG
>JAODUI010000012.1:4340716-4376758 GCA_027563995.1 Papilio gigon
GGCCGCGTGCTCCACGTCGTCCGCCGTCAGGCTCGAGCCGTCGCTGCCTGCGCACACACGCGCGTTCATACACGTCACTTTTCAATAATTGACGGTCAGACGCGGCGCGGGAGGGGGGAGGACACGTTAAAATGTTCCGCAGCTAAACTTTGTGCACTTCACTGTTAACGGCCTTTTATCTTGTGCCGCCAAAAAGCTATAACACTGAAGTTTGTACTTCACAGAGTTATATTTAAATAGTGTTTTAGATGTAACATTTCATTATCATTGGCCGGAAACGACGCCCGGTGAATTGTCAAATATCGAAGAAGTTTATCATTAATTAAAAACAACAATTAATTGCTTTTCTAGTATTTTTAAAGATCTTCAGTGAAACTTCATTTTTCCAATGAGAATCGACCTAAAATGATTGCGCGTGAATTATTATCCAGGACTATAATATTTATTGTAATAGAATTATTCCATCATTAAGCATATTAACAGTTATAATTGCATTTGATATCTTTTATATAACTCTAAATTTTCTAATTAGGAAACTGTTCGTAGCGCAAAGGAGCAGTCGTGAGTTAATTTAAGTGTACAAACATGTCCTCACACCACTGTGTGCACGGACAGCTGTGACGGAGTATTTCGCTTACAAGAACTAAGAAATAATTGCTATATCTATAAGAATATTGTGCATTTCATATTAAAAATTTACCTGTTTTTTGCTACATTCCTTTAATAATTGCTTTTACTTTTTACATTCTTAAAAGATGCCTTCAACGCGAACGTTACAGTTGAAAGTTATTTTTCTTCCAAATGTTGTACGTCCTCGCTTTATCTGTGTTGTTGGTTTAAAATGTCTACAATATAATGAAGAATGTAGTGTCGACGCATTTGTCAGTCTCTTGTACCATCTTTACGAAAACAAAGAGAAGTTTTTGTGGTGTTATTTCGGTAGGGAGATCACGTAGGCGCGCACCTCATCTGCGGCGCTCCCTGTGCACAGATAAAATTTAAAATTCAAGGCCGCGTTAACGAACCGGCCCCGCGAAGAAATAGATATTCAAATGCGAGGTCCCATATTAACATTTATGGCAAGTTTGCGGGCGCGAGACAAAGGCGGGCCCCGCGGGCCGAGGCCGACCGTCTACAAGGCAACTCGCGCTTTACTATTATAAATACACATATCTCCGCAGTTACCACTGTGTTGTTTACCCCATCATATACATTTCAATTAATTTTCTTTTATTAAGTCTTCCTATCAAACCCACAGTTGTAAGCGTTTTTCAGAATTCTAACCGTGGTTTAGAGCCCGTGAGATTGACTATTAACCTAGCAAGCACTTTAACCTGACTAATAAAAAAATCTAGTCCTAAAGCTAGCAGAGAATTTAGTGTGTAATAGTGAAGAAATAAACGAAATTACCAATTGTGACTGTACAGCTTTTTGTCTACTTGAAGAACTTTTGTTCAGCTAAACGATGCTCGGTCTCGAGAAGGTGGTTTTACGTTCATAAATATTTCCACGTCGATGATTTTAGAACGGCGTCGACAATGAGTTAGACCTACAAGAATGCCGTAAACTAGACAAAGGAGGCAGGGCATTATGTTTGTCTGTACCATTCGCTGAGAAGACAAATAAAAGTTTCAGAGAAAACAAATCAAAATCTCAATTCTTGTGGCTGCATTATTTATGTGATATTGCTTGGCGACTGTCGACGTCCCCCTTTTTCTTTTCTATAAAGTTGCGGTCTATATTATTCCCACTTTCACAACTTTCCCGAGCGGCACTTAAAAATGATAGACCGCCGTGATTATACTTAACTTTGTATTTTCGATTCACCTTTTCGTTAGATTTAATCTCGCGAAGGGCATTTAGAAGTTCAAAGACTCGTAACGGTGCGTTGTCTCGGTACAATGAAATAGGAATAGTGTTTTGTTCCAAAAGAGGCTTTTATTCGACACACACGTTTCTTATTAATATCGGGCGGTCGGAATGGGCCAAGACGTCCCCGGCGCCCGTTCTCTCCCAAATAAAATTGCCGCTATCTAAACAAAGAGCCCTAATTATTCGGCCGTGGCGGGCGGGGTCGCTCTCTTATGGGTGTTCTGGGGCCCATTTCGCTTCTCGTATAGCGCCCTGGGGAGCGTCGGGCGCCGCCTAGCCAATCGCTGGATGGAGGAGCGGCCGATCCGCAACCTTTTTATACGCGATATCGGCGTCGGCGCCGGACCCGCGCCCCCGCGCCCCGCGCGGCCCCCCGCTCGACCCCCCGCCGCACGCTCGCTACTGAATTAAAAGTTGCAAACCGCACATCTGATTACCCAAAACATACATTACTACCGATCGCCAATCTCGATAAGCCGCAACTAATTTATTACTCTCGTGTATCGTTTTAATTCTTTTATTTTTATTTAAACGTAATCAGACTGCGTTAATTTACTGTACGGACTATTCCTAAAGTGGTGTAAGCAGAACATTGCGGTATGCGTTGCATCAGTCTATTGACAAAGTCTGCAGGTGGGCCTAGGTATCTGTTATGGCCAGGTATATATAGGTTACATGTATATGTAACTATAGGTAGGATTCTGTAATAGCTTTGGTGATTGTCCTTTGTTTCGAACGTGATTTATTACTCATACAAATTATAGAAATATATGTATAGTGTACGCGTTTAAACATCGTTCTCCCTTACTATAACGCAGTGCCAGCAACATTTGGCTCCGAACATGGTCGGCGAGAAACCTATAGTGATGGACATCTCTGTGTCCCTTTTGAACTTGGCTTGGAAGCTTATTTATTTGCAATGCCGATGTAGAATAGCCCTCTGTGTAATCTAGATCAGTCCTTGTTTTACACAAAATGTATAGAAAGGCTTCATATTTCTCTTTACGAAACAAATAAAGAGTTCCAATAGGTGTCTATTATGTGAGGTCTGAATGTGAACGAGTTATTATAAGGGCGGCGGCACCGGTACACTTTACAACTTATTTTAATTTGCACCCGATTTTATTTTGAGACAATGAATTGGATATAAAGGGTTTCCGAGCGGTTTTTGCCTCCGGGCGCATTGTCTTCGCCCTACGCCTTTTCTGAATTTCAATTGTGTAGGAATTATGAAAGAAAAAAGGTGATATCGAATGTCGGTGCGAGCGGAGGGCGGGCCGGCGCGGCGCGGCGCGGCGTGGGCGACATACGACACCCGCGCGCGCGCCCGCCGACATTGTGCGCACCTATTCACCCGCCGTCTACTCCTTTGCAATGTATTAAGCATTCGATTGCCCTCGCTACTGCTAAAGGGTTCCCAAGAAGCACGTGAGTTTTTTTTCTTGTTTTGTCTTTTGGCCGAGCCGAAAGGGTACGCTCATTGTTTCTGTATTGAATCGCGGCGAGTGAATGGGTCCCCGGCATTCACTGGGCCAGCTCCCATCGCAAGATGATCGTAATGAGAGGGCGCGGTGGGGCGGGGTGGGGCGGGCCGCGCTCACTCGAGGTGTCGACAACAAACCACCTACATAGCGCAACACGTCGTCAATCGTTATGACAGCAATAAAATGCATTTAATGCCTTTCACTCACGTGGCCAGCTCGCCAGCGCTCTATTAAGCCTCGGAGCAACAAATCGACATTGTTGTGCGCATTCCTAACGCCTGGGAATTCAATTATACTAAGATTTCGGTATTCGTGGGAAACTTTAAAATAAGCAATCATTTACATAATGAGATCAGTATTGGAAACATTTCAATATAAGCGGATTTCATGTTTACTATGATATTATGACGTAGGTACGTTTACATTGAATGAGAAAAAAAAAATTATATCATTAAGTTTCATCATTTATCATTAGTTAGTGAGACCGATTCTCACGGCAATACTGGCGGTACCGCGCTGTTTGGCGTTAGCGGAACAAGAACCTTCAAATGAACAACTGCGAATATTCCGCGCCCAATCAAACAATAGCGCGCCGCGAGAGGTCGTCCGCTGCGATAATCAATGAGTATCGTGACGTCACGCTGTCAATGGCCATGCAAAAACTAGTCGTCTTTTAAGAATAATATTTGGCGTGGTAACGGCCTGTAATAAGAATTAAAGCATTTACCTCACTATATTTCATTTCAAATTTCTGTGTGTAAAAAAGTAATAATAAAAATGAATAAACGTGTACAAATGAAGCTTGTAGATTAAATATTGAGCTTGTTTATTATAAAATCTGTCAAGATAAACTTTAAAGTAGTCAATGTGAAAATTGTGCAAGTTTTGGGTGTCGGGGAGTGCGGCATCTCTGGCCATGCATAGCTGAGTGCATCCGAGTCAGCAGGCGACGCAATATCCGAACCTCCCCGGGGCCGCGCCTCCTCGATTTAACTTCGCGCACCATCCGGCACCAAAGCTCGGTCCGGGGTGGCCTCGGCGCATTAAATTCATACTTAGAATAAGATGCAATACAAACTTTAACTGCCATACTTAATTGTCACTCAGGGACATCCTTTACATTATACAGATAGAGAAATCTATTATTTCTTTATATTATACTAAGGGTCTGCTAAAGTATAAAAAAAACAACTTTGAGTGCGCCAGTTATTATTATTTCAATGTAATAATAAATACAAGCAAATAAAAAAACAACGTTTGTTAAAAACTGCTAACAAACTTTGCATTGCATCACAGAAAAAATACCTAAAGTTTTTATTCAGAGCAAATAAACAAAGTAAGTTGGCAACAGTTGTAAAATTGGTAATAGATTTGCGCGCGCAGACGCAGATGAAATGAGAGATGAGTCCCGCGCTATCGGCTATCAGCGTCGAGATGCAAGGCGCGGCCGCGGCGGCGGACGCGGCAAAGCGCGCCGATAGTATCGCGCGCCTTTCATCTCGCCGCCGCGGCCCGCCACCGTTCCTTGACACACCGACGTCCTAATCGTTCCTTGCGTTCTGTAATTATATCAAATTACTTGCCAACATCTCCTGTCAATCTATTGTATGAATACGACTATAAGTAAGAATAACTAAGAAAGTATTTAATTTTATTTTTTTTTAGAAATGGCATTGTCAAAAAACCTATTATTGTTGTATTATTTTACCTCCTTATGTTTTCCGAAATTGTCTTGTAATTCACCCTCTTATTCTCTTGCAACCGACGAAGTTATAATCCAGTCTCCTTGGTGAACTCAAGAATGACGTCGCAAATCACCTGTTGAGTCTCAAATTAATATGTAACTAAACTCACAATTAAGTAATGGACACTAATTGGTAAAATATTTAGTTTTTTTTTTATATGAGAATGTTTCAAGAAATAAAATTACGTTACGTTATAATTTTACTTTAAAAATTAAAATGATATTAAGAAAAAAATATGAAAATGTACATAGCGTACTCTAGCGGCAAAGAGAGGAAATTCTGTTTTCATTGAGGGCGCGTGTCGGGGGGTGGTCTAACAGACCCGACACGATGAATACCGACATCTAACGGCGAACTTTGGAATCATTACGTTTACCAAAAACTTTATTTTACACGATGGTTATTAATTTTTGTATACTGTTTTAAAGTTACTTTTACATTCCAACGGAAAGTTGTTATTATAGTTACGTCATAAGCTAAAATCACCCTTAGGTAATTATCACCGTTAGTAACTAAAGGTACGATTATCTTTTCACTTTTTTAAATCCAACTTAAAATCGAAAATATGAAATGTAACACAATAAATAGGAAATAACAAGTTGTACGATAGTACTAGTTTAAAATTTATTTAACTAGTAGAAAATAAGTAAAACACCAGGAAATAGTTTACTGGTTTACTATCGAACTAATAATTTTATAGACTATATTAAAAACTACTGTTAAAGCTGAGTGTAAAAAAGTAATGATGTTGACTTTAAAAAAATCCATACGAAATTGTCATTACAAAGAACCTTTCAATAATCCCCCTAAGTATAAATTACTTAATTATGCTTGCTTTAGAAATTTTTGTTGCAATTATATGCAGGTGTAATTTAATGACACAACAAAATTATCTTCACAATATATTATAATACAATGAGGGCGTGTCCACTGGGCGGGTCAAGGGCGGCGAGGGGCGGGGCCGGCGCCGCCCACCGCACCCACCTGAGCACCCATACCGCCACACGCCCATTTGTAAATACCCTATGAGTCACCAACTCTTTAGTTAACTAAGATATATCATAAAGGTCATTTTAATTTTACTATAATACACAATGCCTATTAGTAATTGAAACAATTCAGACGTCCTGAGTTTTAAATCCATCATCATGGTCAAATTCACCATCCGAAGTTTACCCGAAATTAATTTACTTCTGTTAAACGGTAAAAAAATGAATAAAGTACATTGTAATTACTACTATAATTAAATACCAATTGTCAATGTAAAAAAAACAAAAGAAAAACATAATAAAGTAATCAAGTTGGTTAATCACGATGACAGCAAAGACACGGTGAATAGATGAATTTTACGTGTTGATTGAACTCGTGGCTCTGAAGAAGAGAGATAGAGGGAGAAAGAGAGATAGCAGGCAGTATAATGGCTTATAAAATCCGTGAAATGAACGCCGGCGGCGCGACCACCCAAAAATAGGATGGACATCCGCTTTCAATCGATGACTGCGTTATTCTTGTCCGCTCTATTTGGCTATTGCCGTGACCTCAGAGGTACATGAAAACTAACTTAAAATAACGCAGCTTTACTGATGCGTATATAGGCATGTTGAGGGGAGAAGAATCTCTTGTAACGGAGAACTTTTAGCATGAATGGGGGAGTGCACTAGTAAGAGTTGACCTGGGAGATATAGATGGATTGTGTGAAAGGTGCCAAACGATATAAGATTGATAGATTAGGAGAACGAAACCTCGGTGAGTCGACTCTTAACAAGTGGGATGATAACAGGGAGGTGATGATGATTAAATAGATGATTAAACTTGACTTAAGATGATAAAGGAGCTCTATCATGTAGTCAGTATGAGATACCAACATAAAGCTAATGACTTGTCATTTAAGCTTAACTCTTAAGAGTAAGTTGTGGCAATAAATAGGTACCTACTAAAGTTAAAATTTGTTTCATTTTATATCGCAACTCCCTGAAGTGACGCAACTAGTTCCTAATAATAGTGACACTATGGGAACTGATATTAAAACGCAATCATGTCACGCAATTTGCGGCCACTCCAAACGCCCCGGTCACGACTCTCGGCGCCAAATAACGACACCTTCATTATTCACTTGTCACCTCATTCATGGTGAAATATATTACCTTCTAATGATCATAAGTAATGACATTTTCTATTCGTATTTTTTTTTTGAATTTCATAGGAAAATAATTCTAGGGACAAAGCAAGTAAACAAATGTAGTAATGGTTTATTATAATAGGTAAACATCTTGTTTTTTTATTTCATTGCCTTTGACAAATTTAACTGCAAGAAAATGTTTAAGATATGAAATGTCCTAGCATTATTGTAATCGAATAAAAATCGATTACAAGTATTTAATAATTTATCGACAAATTGATGTTCATTCAAACACGTAGTTTACGCTTTAGCAACCATTAGGCAATGACCGCAAAAGCAGACAGGTGACGACTGAGAGTCCAGCAGGTGCCAAATTATTCCGTGATGACTCTATCGCCGCGGCGCGTGCGCAACCAATCTCCTGTCCTTTTGCATTATAACAATTTTTTATCTCGAATAATTACAACATATTTGAACACTTTCAACCAAGCCTATTAGATAGGATTCAAAAATGTATTTACACATATTGGGAGCACACCCATTTCTCAAAGGCACCCCATCAGTATTTCCTCGGATGTTTCGATCGGTCATTGTTTTCGTCGTTCATTTTTTAATCTCACTTAAAGAAACATACTATAGGCATGTTAGGATTGTATGTTAAAGGTAAACACGGTGGTGGACAACGATTGTTAGCGATTCCGATAAGTACACCACCACCAATAGTTCTAGTTATAAAAAAAAAGTTCGTGCTACGAATTTCAGTACGTCCAAGTTGTTGGACTAAGTCTATGAACAAGTACGATAACACGATGATATTATAACTTGAAGCGGCGATCAAAGCAGATTATATTATGTAATAATATTGTGATTGGGAGTGTGCGCGGAGAACACATCTGCGGAGGGCTTTGTTTCTTACTGGCATTGTGCGTGTTAGTTCGCCGAGGCCCGGCTTCCGCGGCATTTCCTGCCGCTATTGTTATTGTACGTCTATGAATTTGCACGTCGTCTTCTGTTTAGTTTACATTCTACGAGACCGTTATGTTAGAGCTGACGCAAGTTGTGCTCAGAATTATGTTTCATAACAATCGCGGTGAATTACTGGATTTAGAATTTGGATACTGTAAACAACTTCTATCAATGCGTTTATTAACAAATTACTAAAAACTATTTTTTCTCCTCTAAATTAATTTTAAATAAATTCGTCTGGAAATATAAGTTCAATGTTTTTAAGTAAATGTAAGCATTACTTAATAAATTAAAACAGACCCATCTTACGGCGGCAGTTAAGATGCGGAAGTCATTGAGGAGGCGGGCAGTGCCGCTGGGATACCGGAAGCGAGAGCCACTACCGGTCGGCCGCCGACACTTCCGGTAGCACTCCGTCTTACATTATTACTGTATGCTTAAGAAACAACATTTAATTTATGGTGGTTCATAAGAGAATGTGATAATTTTATATATTAATTCATGTTAGCAATCAGTACATCTCATTAAGAATATTATTGGCAATGTTACTCAACAGTCTATTAATAATTTTTTTAACAAAAAATATCAAGCAACTCAGGAAATTAAGTCTTGACACTGCAGTGACCAGAAACAATTTCACACTAACCATTACCGGTAAACCGCAGCCAATTTAGCCAAGTGAACGACTGCGCACAGATTGGTTGGGGGTTTGTGATTGAGGGGCCAGTGTTGGGGGGCTTGTTTTTTTAAGCGACTGCGATGGCGGTGGTGAAGCGTGCAGCAGGTGCGGCGACCGCAGTCAGCACCGCACCTGCGCTGCGCCGGATCTACGTGCCCAGCTCACCAGCGCACGCGCTACCGCTCACGAAAACTACTGCGCAAAATTTAACTCAGCTACAAGAGAATACCGAGCATGACTAACAAAATCGAAACATAAAATGACGTTTGAAAAAACGCTAACGCTCGATATACTACTGAAGTATAGAGTAAAGGAAAAACAGAGTCCATTTACTCGTAAACTAGTTCAGGAGTCCTTGAATCCAGACATTTGTCGATATCGCTCTTATTTCATATTGGTCTCCAAAAGTACATTGGCACCAAATTCACAAAGCGTAGTTTATCTCGGGCCATACGGGTTAACACAGCATAACTCACCAAGTGATGGTAAAAAGCTGCGTGACGCCAGCGCGGCGCGGCAATTCCTGGTCACGACGGCGACGAGCGCACCGCGGACGCCGCGCAACCGTTCGCGCATTCGATGTTGTACCATTGTGACCATGCGTTTGATCGTTCTAAGTTGCATGCATGTAGCATAATTACAAACAGTTTTATTATAATTTTTAAATCATCATTATCAGCTCACTATACGTCCCCACCGAGGGGCTCAGAGCCTACCCTATTATTAGGGGTGACTAGGCCATAGTCAACCACGCTGGCCCACTGCGTGTTGGTTGACTCCACACATATTGTTGACATTGTCATTTATTGTCTATTCCAGAGGTCTGTTCATTTATTTTACATTGTCAGTGTTTAAATTGAAGATACAGACATGTTTGTTTCGACTATACGTAGTTATAATAAAAACTAACTCCAGTAAGTTACAATTAAAGTCATGAATAAATATTCAAATGACTGTTTAGTTTATTTCATGATAAGATTAAATAAAGATTAGTTATAGGCAATAAACTTTTTGAATTCATAAGTTTTTATTATTCTACAGATACGCAGTTGATTAATTGTTTTTTTTTTTGTTATCTGTGCATAAGATTTTCAGCCAGGATAACTATACCGTTCTAGTACTTTTGTTATAAACTAAAATAGTATGAAAAATATTAAATGGTTCTAAAATTGTTTTCTTATACTGATTAATTACAATGATAGTGTCTGGATTAAATTGATCACTTAATTAATAGTTAATGGTAATCACTTAAAACATTCAGTTGTTTTTTGTTATCTGTAAATTGACAAGTTACTGATAATAAAAAAAATAACAAAAGTAAAGTAAAATAATAATGTCATCACATCATCAAAAAATGCTTCGTCAGTCGTGCAAAGTATTGCAACTCTATTAAAATACAATACTAAGTACACACATAAAAACTTTTTATAGCAAATTTTGACGGCAAGTAATGTTTTTAAAAACAATTCTAGATAACTGGAAAAACGTTCTTTCATATCTAGAATTGATTGGGAGAATATTTAATTTTTCTAAGGGTACTATTTTGTTTTTATATTAGGTACATACGTTTTTCTTTAGGCTTGTAAATATTTCCCACAATGTCACAAACTTATCAGTATTAAATAGTATTTGTCGCACTCGATACGCTACCAGCTATCAACTATCTCATAAAGATAGAAGTTCTGATAACCACATTTATATTACAATTTAAATGCTGCCATATAATTTATCTTTAGTCTTTGATAAATATTATAATGTACTCAATAAGGCATTCCATCTTAAATACTACGACATAATCATTCTGATGTAGATAAATGTGCAGACACAAATCTTACAAACACAATGTAAAATCATTTCCTTACTAATATAAAGACTTATTATTTAAGGCGGGAAACGCGTCTGCGATTCCTATGGCACTACGGATGTCCATGCATCGGATCACTGCTAAGAGATCCGTCTCGTTTCCCGCTTCTCGTATAAAAAATAATGATAAAGTTCAAAAGATTTTTATTTGTAAATCCAGATTGGCTGAACGGATCTTAATGAAACTAGCAAACAATTAGATTACAATCTTGAATAGCACATAGACAACTTATTTTTTTTTTTAATTCACGTAAGAGTTTCGGGTACTGGCTAGTTGGTTTATAGGTTTTATCTTTCTTTTTATACAGCTTACCGTCTGCCAGTGTCGATGAGATTTAAATAAGGTTTTAAACTGTAATAATAATTAAATATTAATATCACTACTTCATATAATTTAGAAGTTTTTTTTTCACACAAACTGGTCGTAGTGTATCAATGTTTCCAGTAAAGTTTTCTAGTTCTGGTCCAACTAAACATTTATCTCGACAAACTTGTCGGTACTTTGACTTGTTTATTTTATCTAAATATGTCATCGGAAAGTAAGAGATAAAAACTGACCAATAAAATATTACGTGATGATAATAAACACGTTTTAGCTTTTCGTATATTTTTCGTTTTAATTTCGGCCATTCTTTCAATTAACTTTGGCACCTTTCTTAATAAGGGGTATTATTATTGACTACCAATAAATATGTGACTTTTATTAGTTTTGCTAAGGAGTTATTGATTTTCTATAATTATATTTGCGCAGTTATATTGTTGTGACAATGGAACGTTAATAATTGCTGTTACAAACAGTACTTTATTGTTCATTGTGGTGTAAAACGGTTTATAGTTAATTTAGCTCTTTACGATATCTTAAAACTTAATAGATATAATTTCTATTAGAACTTTACATATAAGTAAAGTCGAAGCGCCAATAGCCTAATGGTTAAGGGTACGGAGTACCAATATCGCGGTCGTGGGTTCGAATCCCGCTATTTAACAATGTCGTGGACCATATCATAACGCTTTGAGCTTAGTTGGATTGGTAAAAGAAATATTAATAAATAAACAAAAATCTACTAATATTTTTACAAAAAAAATTAAGTGCGTAACAAACTTAATCCAAATGGGAAGAGCCCAGTATTCACGAGATGATGAATTTGACACAATTTGACAGGACGCCGTTACATGAACGCGGTGTTGCCATCAATGTCAACATTTTTTTTTTCTAAACCATATTCCAACTTTTACAAGACAATCTGTAAGTAGCTTCTAATTCGTTACGCATCACGCTGTAAATTACATAATAATAGTCATTTTAGTACTATAGCAATTTCCACAATAGTAACCGAGTGTCGAGACAATGTGCCTTTATTCCATCCATCTAAGCAATTTAACGATTCATTATTCTACGTTATGTTCTTACAAATACAATTTGATGTGTTCAATTGTTTTTTTTTTCTTAGAAATAAGGGAAATAGTTCATTAATATTATGTGATTCTTCTTGGCGCAATAAATGATCTTACAATAATATTAATGCAAAGGTTTTGCAATTGTTATGCCAGTTCTTAAGACCGACTGGACTAGGTAAAATTTGGAACTGGAATGGGACATCACTTAGTGTCAAATATATGAATAAAACTCACAGTATAGAAAGCAGTTAATTTTATTCACAATAAAAATCAAAGGCACAATTTATAACCATTCATTGGATTGTTATATACTGTTTTGGATCAAATCATCTGTCTATCAAATACTTTACTCGAGTTTGTTATGATAAGAAATTGTTCTCATAGGAGACAGGCAGGTGTATAAGAAATGAACAAGCAATAATAATTAGAAACGCGATTAAAACCATTGTTACTGTATTTGTAAACATCAGACTTCGCAGTGAATAATGGATTGCAAAGACTGGTTCCTCCGTATCACTTACAATTCAATGTCATGTTTTTATAAGCAATTAAAATGTTGAGAGTTAGTTGTTAGTAATGAATTAGTTGAGAAGTTTACATGTGCCCTTTGTCTACAAAATTTTAGTTATTAATTTGAAACGTTGTTAACCGCTGATATGTTTAAAAAAAATGTTATCGAAATTATGTTTTAGGTCACTTGTATTATGAGATTTATTGATCTCTACGACCTGTAACCTTGTTCCTAATTTGCTTTAACGTAATTGGTACATCATTGTCAACATAGAGGTCAAAAGATTGTCTAAATATGTAACCAGTAAGTAACCACTAACAAATAAAAATCAGCATAATCATTCGTAAAACATGGTGCAATGTTTGATTTTGTTTTTTTTTATTCGTTTGACGCGGAAGGCGGAGGACCGTATTCTGTGGAATGCATTGAGGAAGACCTAATCGAACAGAGGGCAGACAAAGACTCATTATGATTATGATGGTACATGTGGATAAAAATGTAATCAATGTGTTCTAAATTAGACATTTTGCACTCATCACTTAAATTATTGGCAGGTTAAAGAAGGAACTGAGATTTTCCATCGTCACGACTCCTTGATGATTAAATGCGAATAATCTAAAATCGTACACCGTCTTCATTTATTGTTAGAACAATTAGGAATGAATAATAATAAATTAATTTTAGTATTTATGTATTTACAAATTAAGACAATACAAGCAGCCATTAAATATGACACATTACTAGCCTGTCAATTATTACGACGCATTGACAGACAAAATCTCTAGCTCCCAAACAAAATATTGGGCCGGAATTTTGTTAAATTTCTTATGTATATTTATCAATTAATAACTAATTCGACGGTTATGATCGACAAGGGGATGAGGTTGTACTGATAGCGTGTGGTAATAGTAAATATTGTATGGTAGTGTGTGGCGGTCACGGCGCTCTGTAGTGGTCAGCGTGTTGGCGGCGGGAGTGGTCGGCGCGCTGGTCGCCCTGCTGGTGCTCCAGCCGTGGAACACCAGCGACCGCCCGGCCCCGCGCTACACGCAAGCCGCTGTCGCCGCTAATGGCTACGAATGCGCTTCTATTGGACGGTCAGTATCAAACACATGCCTTCGCTTCAATGATTATCTTTAACGGACTTCACACAATATTTTAAACAAAATTACATAAACGGTTTATAAAAATATTAACAAATCTTAATAAACTATTGATTTATTTGAAATAAATCATTAAACTCGTATGTATTTATCTATAATTCAATTTCGTATCCACGCCTAGTTTGAAATCGGTTCTTAAAAAACCTGTATGACTCATAAAACCCTAGGGTTATAGTTTAAACACATCGCTAGGTACCATATATTATTTACTAAAAGTAAGTTAATATTCAATAGATTAGTTTAAACTAAGTTAAAAAATTATTTACACAAATTACTATTATTGAAAGAACAATAAGATGTGTAATGTGTATTTATATAACAATATATGATACCGATTGATTCCGATATTTGTGATATAATTCCAGTAAAATATTAGAGAAGAATGGTTCAGCGGTCGATGCGGCAATAGCGACCCTGTTCTGCGAGGGTCTGGGCTGCGCGCAATGCATGGGCCTTGGAGGCGGCTTCCTGGCCACGGTGTACGACGCGAGCACGGGCCGGGTGCGGGTGTTGAACGCGCGCGAGCGTGCGCCCGCCGCCACCTACGAGGAAATGTACGACAACAAGTCGTCCACGGTCGGTGGCCTGGCGATAGCCGTGCCGGGGGAGTTGCGCGGCTACGGCGAGCTGTACCGCGAGTTTGGGCGGCTGCCTTGGCGCGAGCTGGTGCGCCCCGCGGCCAACCTCTGCCGCTCCGGGCACCGCGTCAACAACTACATGGGCCGCGTGCTGCGCTCCTACAGCGACAGGATCAAGGCGGAACCATCCATGAGGTAAACTTCTGTTCAACTCATTAATGATTAACAGTCCTGACCTAGGATTCTACGTTCCTGCCCACTGTAGTATAAGATTGTTTTTCCAATTTGAAAAGGAGATGCACCTTTACTTTGCTAAACTGCTTTAGTTTGTATGAGTTTTGTGTAAGAAACGGACAATACTTCTGATAGGATTAGAACAGTTTTGCTATTAAATTAAAAAAACAAGTTAGATAACTACAAGAAACCTATTCTGCGTATCGGAACGGAGAATATTTCCTTCAGTACTTTGTCACAGATATTTTTTACGGTACAAACAGCCTTCGTTACGGTCGGAATAGAAGCATTATTTATAATGCTCACCGTCACATCAAATAACAGTTAAGCGACCGAATTAAAGATTCCAATTTTTTTTCTCTTAGAACCCTTCCAAAATTTTACTAGCTTGAACCCTCAACTTACACTCCCGGACTGTCTTCCGTAGACCCCAGAAGACTTTGACACACTTTTGGAGTCACTGACCTGAACAATACCCGCTAAGGATGAAGTGATATATTAATTCAATCATTCCTTTATGTCTTATAGGGAAGTATACGTGAACCCAGAGACGGGGGAGGTTTGGAACGAGGGCGATCTGATTCGGGAGCCGACGTTGGCGCGCACGCTGGATATCATAGCGGAGGAGGGCCCGGAGGCGATACACAACGGCTCGCTTACGGCCGCACTCGTAGAAGACATCCAAGGATTTGGTGGTATCGTAACCGTGGAAGACTTGACCGAATACAGGTGATTCAATATACTACGTCACACACAGTTTAATATAAAACACTGCTGTCGACGAGAACACAAAGGGAGCACGAAAGATTTCTTTACATGTTACATGACCTTATTCTGAATATTTGAACACCATAGAAAATGTTTTATAAACATCCGCGATATTCAACAATCTTCACAAATTCACAGTAATGTAGGCAACTTAGAATACCACATCATTGATTTTCTATATATAAAAAAATACTTTTGACATTTAGGGCGGAATGGCAAGAACCAATCGAAGTGCCTATATCGAACGACTACACTCTATATACGACCCCGCTGCCCGGCTCCGGGTCCGTGCTCGCATTTATACTGAACATGCTGCGAGGATGGGTCGGCGTCGATACAGAAGCTCCGGTCGAGTCCAACCTCTACTGGCACCGTATAGTAGAGACATTCAAGTACGCGTACGCGAAGCGAACAGGCCTCGGCGACCCTTCGCGCGTTAACCTGCCGCACTCCATCCCTCAGGTACGTTGACACATGTTTTATCCTTTCTTTTATCAATGTATCAATTACATTCACTTATAGCTAAGTCCTTAGAAAATGCCGCAGGAAACCGAACAGATATGAATACATATCGAAGCGCCAATAGCCTGGTTAATGATACGAACAACGGATCTAGAGGTCATGGTTTCGAATCCCGCCATTCGACTATTGTCGTGAATCATATCTTAAAAAAAGTTTTTTCAAGCTTAAAAGGAATGGTAACAAGAAATATTAGTAAATTAGCAAAAATCTACGAATGTTTTTTTACAAAAAAAAATACCAAAGCTAAAACTACCAAAATATTGTAATACCCCTTACAATATTGTAATAAATCATGTTTATAAATTGTGTCCTAGTAGTCAGTTGTTTTCATATACAATGTCCGCAATATTTTATATTGTTGAGTTGTACGTGACTTCGTATAATAGTTTGTAGCTCTCTTACTACGTGACATATACGTTCAGTACTCGGAAATGTTTCCTTTACTTGTTTATAATCTTTATTGTTTCGAACTATTTTATGATATGTTAATAACAAATCGTGGTTCGTTTAATTCTTTTGAAATACCACGACACTGCAAACATTACTCGCCCTTTTCCGAGATAGTTAAATCCAAAATTCAAAGCCGGAAATGAGCAATTAAATTAAGATTCTTTTTAAAACAGTATTTAGTGACACTTTTTCTAAAAACCATAAACATTTTTTTGTTCTTTATTTCGATGAGTATCAACAAAATCTTCGTGTGTGTATAGATATTTTTTTTTTTATAGTTGGAACGCAATCTGTCGTCGCGCGAGTGGGCGGAGTCGCACCGCGGGCTGGTGGACGACACGCGCACGTTCTCCGAGTGGCAACACTACGGCGCGCTGTTCGAGGGCGCGGACGACCACGGCACCGCGCACGTCGTCGTCATCGCGCCAGACGGCAGCGCGGTTTCCGCTACCAGCACCATCAACTACATGTACATTGATAGAGATTTTGTTGCATGAAATGAAAAACAATAATTACACAACTCTTTGATTGATATTCGATTCTATTCGATATCAATCGAGATCGATTATTGAGTCCGTATTAATTATTACTTGTTTGCAGTTGGGGTTCGCAGAGGCGGTCGCGCAGTCTCGGTATAATGTTGAACAACGAAATGGATGACTTCGCGATACCGAACCGCGAGTCGGCGTACGGCCTGCCACCGTCGCCAGCCAACATGCTGGCGCCGGGCT
This sequence comes from Papilio gigon, assembly GCA_027563995.1. Taxonomy (NCBI): domain Eukaryota; kingdom Metazoa; phylum Arthropoda; class Insecta; order Lepidoptera; family Papilionidae; genus Papilio; species Papilio gigon. The sequence goes on from JAODUI010000012.1 coordinate 4,357,800, forward strand.
TACAGCCGCTGAGTTCTATGGTGCCCAGCATTGTCGTGTCGAGGGACGGGGTCGCGCGGATTGTACTAGGAGCCGCTGGCGGTACTAAAATAACAACACAAGTCGCCTTGGTAAGTGGACACTTTCTTACTTCCACACACTTCCACCACTTGTCTACTCGAATATTATACACAAATTCCAATTTCGTACATCTTATCTTTCTTTCGTTTAGGCGGTGATGCACACAATATTGGAAGGTGCAGAGCTGGCAGAGGTAATGCAGCGGCCGCGGCTGCATCACCAGCTCGTGCCGATGGAGGTCGAGTATGAAGCAGACTTTGATACGGTAAGATATGCCCATCTTGCTTTGTTCATGCAGAAGTAAAACCGTTGAACAAATCAAAAACTAATTTTGTGTTATATAATTAATTTTGTTTGTTTTTTTTTCTTTTTTAGCGTATAATAGAATCACTGCAGGCTAGAGGACACGCGACCACGGCCAGGGGACCGACGGCTGGCTTCGCAGCCATGGTGGCGGCGGCTCGGAACACTAAAGGGGAGTTGGTACCACAAACCGATCGCCGGAGGGTTGGCAGCACTGATGGCTTCTAAGCATTTTTGAATGTAATTTATCTTAGAACTTCTCACGACCTCACTTATCAAATAAATTATTCAGTTTATGAATTTAAATTTTAATATTTGTGTTGGTCGACAATTGCATTTCTCATTTAAAACGTAGATATACCTTTATTTATATTAAAATGACCAATGAGTTTGTTTATGATTAAGAATATCAAAGTAAACTTGAGTTTAAGGTTTTTTATTGTTTTGATTATGAATTGCAAAGGAAGAAATCTCTGTAAGAAACACGTTTAAGAGAGGAGTTTTAGTTAGAAACAACTAATATAATACAACTTTTAAAAGCAAATGTTGAAACAGGGTAGACACACTGGATCCCTAGTAAATATTTAGTTGTAATTATAAGTTGTGTGATATAGATTTATAAATTTGTTGGTAATTAAATAAATTTTGTTGACATGTTTTTATGGGTTTTGATTGTAAATAATGTTTTCACTATGAATGTTATTAATGTGTCATTGTGATGTTCACTTTATTTAATATAAATAAAAATTAGTGGTTTATTATTCTCATAACTTTTATTTTTATTAGAAAATTATTTCTCGATAAAGATATTACTTGGGCCTAAATCTAGGTATATATCCTCTTTATTTCAATCTTTTAATACCGCATAAATATCGGAATGATGTTAATGGACAACGGACTGGAGCATACACGGTACTCGTACAAACACGAAAACTGTTGAAACGGAACTCTACATAGGCAAGTTTCTACATACCTGAAATAGATTAGATTTGCTTGATTTTAATAAATAATATTAATATCAACAAATGCATTTAAAATGAAGCTTGCATTCTTGTCAAAAATAAATTATGCAACAATTTTTTGAAATTGCAAAATATCACAAAAAGATTTAGTAGACTACCCCAAACACGACCTCCAGACGCAATGGGTTACCTTGAGATTTTTAAGAAAAACATGGTCTTTAGTTTTCAGAATTTTTTATCTTTATTTAGTCTATGACGTTCTTTCTGACTACAACGAAAGATATACTTATGTTATCTGTGTCAAAAGCAAATCAAAAGTCAAAAGACTCAAAAACGCAATTCGCGCCAAGTTTTCCATGTTTATAATTTTAAGTGGACATTTTTAGCATCATTTCCCAATTAGAAAGACAAGATACTCGCTTCTGTTTCATTTTTATAAGTTTTGGTGAAAAGTTTAACAAATATGACTTACAAATTGTCAGAAGGGGCTCTAGAGGTATGTTGTCATAACGAAATACACTACCCTTTATTGTTGTTATAATTTATAATAACTAATGATTTTCGTCGAAAAACGCACCTTACTTTACGATGATTTACAACTTTAGCTTGAATATGATGAATAAACATCAATTTACAGGTCATAATGAACGGCGGTCATTATGATAAACCGGTAATGCAGATACTTGGAAACAGAAAGATTCAGGGTAAAGGTGACAACGAGAGGTACAGATTATTGGTATCAGATGGGAAACATTCGCTAAGCTTTGCTTTGCTCGCGACGCAACTGAACAGCAAATTGATAAACGGCGAACTGCCGGATTACTCGGTTGTCCAAGTGGACCGCTTCACCACTTCAGTAGCAAAGCCTACTTCAGATAAGTAAGTTTAATCTTTCCAAAACGTCTCCCAAACAAGGCAACATTTCTACCATGTGAAAGTTGTATTGAGCAACACTTTTCATGTTTGAACCAGTTTGTATGACTCATCTCTTATTAAATTGTTTCTGTAATGGATTGTTAGTTAAACAGATATAATATTATTTAACACTTTATGTTTATTTATGTAAAGGTTCTAAAATTGTGGAATACAGTGCTAAAGTGGGTACTTTGAAATTAATGCAATTGATTATGATGATTGAAATACAAAACCAAATAAATGTTTCTTTATTATTTTCAGCACTGTTTTAAATTTAAGAAATCTATAATTCAATTATAATATGATAAACTAAAATGAAAATCGGCATCAGCTTAATCTTTACCTTTGATAAGCAATTATTCAGTAATTATTTCAGGAGAGTTATGATTTTGCTCGAAATCACAATTTTAACACCCGGCTCAGAAGTCGGCAGGAAGCTGGGTAATCCTCAAACATGGTCAGAGGACTCGGCACAGGCATCAGCACAAGCTAAGCCAGTTCCACAGGCCAAGCTGAAGCCAGCTCCCATCATGAAACCCACTTCCACCACGCACTTAGACTCCAGTATGCTGTCATTGCAGATGACACACCCAATAGCAAGTCTTAGTCCATACCAAAATAAGTAAGTACAACTAAACATTATGAACATTTCATTTTAACTAGCAAAGGACTAGAAGAGGTTGAAATATGAGTTTTCAAAGATATGAAGGCCTAAAAAACGTAAAAGTTGCTAACATATTAAAACATGCCACAAAAACTTTGTACTTTAAAAAAAAATGCCCAACTAGATGAATGTGATATTTGACACAGTTCAAATTAATTTATAAGATAAGCAAATAAAGATATTTTGAATGGTAATTTAAAAAAAAAACATATTGACTTTGGTTACTTTATTGTTATATTTACCATATGTTATTCATAATTATAATCATTGTAAGTATGTAAATAAAAATAAAAATAAAAACTTTTCATTACAGATGGGTTATAAAAGCTCGTGTGATGAACAAGTCGGCGATACGTACATGGAGCAATGCTCGAGGCGAGGGGAAACTATTCAGTATGGACTTGTGCGATGACAGCGGGGAGATCAGAGCCACCGCATTTAAAAATGAATGCGACAAGTTTTACGATATGATTGAGGTAAGTTGATTTTAATTATTATACATTTATCTCTTAAATACTTTAATTTTTACTTATAATGTGTCACATTTAACTGTTTATATATAGGCATTTTCACATTGACGCTATAAAGCAACTTATAAACGTGGTAATAATATGATTTAAAAAAAAACTTTTAGAAATCTTTAGTAAAAGATATAGTGTCCAGAAGTAATAACTCTACATACATAGATATGTAAATTGTGTTTTAAAACTGAGTACAGTAGAGCGTCGGTGGTGCATTTGTCAAGCACTTGACCGTACTCGACATTGTCCAGGTTCGATCGCCGCCATGTACCAATGTGTTTTTCAATTTTCGAATTTCATATGTACATTATCCGATGCTGTTACGGTGAAGGAAAACATTGTGATGCAACTTGCATATATCGGCGAAAAAATTAAAAGATATGTGTGAAGTCAACCAACACACACTGGGCCAGCGTGGTTGACTATGGCCTAGTCAACCCTAATAATAGGGTAGGCTCCGAGCTCCTCTGTGGGAACGTATACTGAGCTGATGATAGTGGTTTTAAAAAACAATCAAAAATTTTTTGTGCTTTGATGAACAATTGTACTTCTGGTGGTTTGCCTTCTAGCATTAATGTACTCTTAGATGTCTTAACTATATCTCCACTGAATGTAGACTGACAGAAACATGTAGGTTATTGAAATATAACATGAACAACTATGTTATGTCCAATTAACTATCATCAGCCTGCCCACTGCTGGACATAGGCCAATGTCTACAGTATACGGTCCATCTTCCGTATCCAACACCTTCCCTATCAACTGTTGTATAATATTGCTTGTGATTGATATGGTATATACTTTAGCAATCAGAATCGCAGTTTGTTTTTATTTAATTTTATTACTAATTTCTCATTAGTTCTTAATAATTGCAGTATACTCGTCTCCGTTATTACCGATTGTTACCATGGCAACCGATGCGATTTATATCAGTGTTGCCATTACTAAATATTGTGCTCTATGTTGGTGTTGCCAACACAACAGTCATATTGTTTCCTAAATTATTAATTTCTAACAATGTACATTACAGGTTGATAAAGTTTACTATATAAGCAGGTGTATACTGAAGCCTGCGAACAAACAATTCACAAGCTTAAAGAATGATTATGAAATGACATTCACCGCGGACACGGTTGTGTCGGAGTGCGTGGAGGACGCCTCCACAGTACCCTCCGTGAAGTTTGAATTCATTCCAATCAGTGAAATAGCCAACAGGAGTCCAGATTCATTGCTAGGTATCTATATTTATTTTAAAAAAAATGCTTTTTGTATGTATTGAAATATTCCTTGTCGAAGTTATTTACAAACTAAATCGTATTTATTTTTGTATTTCTGTCACACCCGAAGTATTTAAATGGTGTTATACACGGTTAATACATGATCAACAACCTGCCTTTACCTACAGAGGGTCGGCACAGTATGTTCTACTCTCCCATACATCTCTGTCAGCTCATATCTGAACTTACACACTTCTTACCCATATCCTCTTTCACACAATCCATCCACACCTTAGGTCTTCCTCTACCTTTATAGTCATCCACATTTAATGTAATTTACAGTACATGAATAATTTCTGCATCCTACCATGTGTAGACTCTATAGCAGTGGTCGTCAAACCGTGGCTTGTAGTAGATATTTGTGAAACCTGCCAACCCTTGGATTATTTTGTTTGAATACATATAGAAGTATGTCCGTAGGACCGATTCTCTTCTGAGATAAATGTTTGTGTGACGCACTAATATTCTTTTCGTTTTATATAAATATTTCGACGAAAAAACAACTTATACTAGAACATTTTCAAATAACTTTAAAAAGATTTTTATTTGCTTCTAAATAAAAAAATAGCTCTAAAAAAACTATATCTACAGTGAAACCTATTAAAACTGTTCATAAAAAACTTAAATAGATAGGTTGTTACAACTTTTTAGTGAACGCTTGTGCGGCCCTCGGTCTGACGGCCACTTTTTTATAGTCTCTATTGATCCTAATAGAGTATAAGAAATCCACGAATGGTCTAATTGACCAAAGGACTCTGAGTGTGACATCAAATTGATTTCCAGACATGATCGGGGTGTGCAGGAGTGCAGCGGACGTGATGGAACTAACCGCCAAGAGCACGGGCAAGTTGCTGAAGAAGCGGGAACTGACGCTTGTCGATGCGTCAGGCGGAGCGGTCGGTGTTCAAACATATATAAAATCTTCATAGAGCTATGAATATTTCATTGTAATATCATCAGCCCATGTTTGCCCACTGTTGGACTTTCCACTTTCACTTTCCCAATGTCTTCAACCGTTTACTTCCATATTATTGTAATATGAATATTGTTAATTAGTTTCAAATGTTGGCGGTGAGACAAGAAAACATAGTTTGTAATTTTACTATTTTTTTTTCAACAAGGCTTAGTCATACTACTTAAAACGGCTTAACTCACGTGTAAATCGATGTCAGTACCTATGACTGTAATCAATGATAACAAGCAATTCGAATAAGAGATCAATTATTTCGTCGTTCATTTAAAAATCTTCTACTAAATAATATCATCATCATCATAAGCCCCTGTCTGCCCACTGTTGGATATACGCCTTAGTGAGCCGAGAGGTTAACTAAATAATATACAAGATATAATTTCTACTTATTTTAGTTATTAGGTGTCATTAATACACGTGACATAAGTCGGCAGCCAGATTGTGTCCGAGGCACAAGTACCGCCGAAAAGTTCTGGAATAGCGGCCACGGACAAACAGACAGTAAAATGTTCACTGCATTACAATTAGAGTGTAGAAATGGATGTATATCAAACCGAAATAATCAAGGAACTCAATAAAGGTATCCATAGCAACATGGCATCTATCAAGAAGCGCCTTGATACGTAATTGTTTCAATTCGAAAGGTAATATTTAACAATGGGGGAGACGGATAATCCGCCCTACAGATTTGAAGAGCCAAATGATTTTCAATCAATCTACGCAATCCTTTCAGCTGTGATTAAAATGAAGTCATATAAATCAAATAGGGCTAAATTGACTTTCAGATTTTGCTTTTCAAAAATAGATGATGTGAATATCGAAAGTAATCAGACTTCTAACCACAAGATACCATCGTCTACGTAGAGTTTATTACAAAGTAAAATGTGAAGCAACTAATTCCTGCTATCAAGTTAAAGGATTCATTTGTTATCGATCACCATTTGTTTATTTCTTTATAAACCCAATGACTTCGGATTATTGGAATACTAAGCATAGTTAAATATTTACGTACTATCTTCCTATCCTTATCAGACTCTACGTGATGAGGTGCACCAAGTTTTCGTCCTTATGATCGATCAATCATTAAATGCTCCACATAATTTGAAAGTCGTACAGTTAAAAGCTATTTAGAAACTTACCTTGATCAACTTGTTCTGTAGTTTAGTGACGGCCATACGCTCGCGCTGCGTGCGCCGCTTCTCCTCCTCCAGCTGGGCTTCCAGCTGCTTTATACGTTTCTCCAGAAGTTCCTGCAACAAGAGACATTGCACATTTAACTAATGCCCCCATTATTATTAGCCTGTTAGCAATACCACGAGGAAACAGAAGACCGGCACGAAGTGGAAGATTAGTGTGTCTGAAGCCAAATTTTGTTTCTTTCTTTTACTTATATAATAAAGTCAGTTTTAAAAAAACTTTTACATGTTTCAAAACTTACGCCGTACAAACCGCTTTGCCATTAAATGGTAAATTAATAGAGAGTGAAAATTGTCAAACAGACATTGTAACAAAGGAATCAGTTAGGTAAGTACCAGGAGAGTAAGCAAACAGTTCTCCAATTCAACTTGATCTAAAGTTTACACTGTCGGGATCGCACAAAGCTAACCGGATGTGACGTCGTTTATTCGTTGCCATTAGCCGGATGTGCTATCCGCCCCGGTGCAGCCGCGGGGTAATTTTTACTTAATGCTTCAGCGCGAAAGCCTTTGTTAGAAAATATACAAATAATGTACTCAATCATTGCTGTTATTGAAACGTGATGGCGAACTTTTTTTTTTTCAATTACATACATATCTCATTTTTTAAATTTTTTATAAATGTACCTAATTCCATAAACATTTAAGTTGTGTTTCTCCTGCTAGTATATAAAGCAAATAATGTTATCAACCCACATTCACTTCAAATAAACGAACTTTGTCTACTAACTCTGGAATAACGAAAAGTTTTTGGAAATGCGTGTCTGCAGTGTATACAGACGCTAAATTCAGTCGCACAAAAGTTTGATTTAGAGGTCAACGACCGTGAAGGCATACTTTTGTAGTTAAAAAAAAAGTAACGCCAATCAAGTGATGACGTCATTGGATATTATGAATCATTGTCTCAATCATTCATTAACTAAATAATTTACGAAACCTTCTCACCAGTAGGTACAAAGGGCGTCGTTTCCGACTGACATCTCGAGAACAATGACTAAAATCTAACCGGCAACTCTTATTGAAATGGGGTGTACCAAAACAGACCTTATGCAGTTAACATAAGTACTGTTCAGGCTGAATTTAAGTAATGGTAATATAACATGAATAAAGGCAAAGGGAAGCAGAGCAATTTACGTAGGGATATATAAATATGACGGAGAATTGCTTTATATGATCTAGTTTCATTAATTTAACTGAAACAAAAAAGTATGAATAACAAAATTAACAAGTCCTTATCGTATTTAAGCCTGTTCGACTAGAAGTTTCGAAAACTTAGAGTCACTTAGAAGCTATCATGTCGATTCCAATGCTACATTTGTATCAAACATATCCTTTTTTTTATACGAGAAGAGGGCAAAAAGCGGCGGCATCACAAGACCTATCATCGACGCTTTCCTTACTTTTTTATTTACGTTTTTGTATAACTTCCAGCAGTGGAAACCCACACATGTTAATAAGCTACTGAGCCTCGAGCTGTGAACCATAAAATATGATAAAGAGAAGTGCGAATACATACTGTATCAGTATCCAATAACGGGTGCCATTCATTTGGCGATATTTCCACAACATTTCACTCCCTCCTTACGCATGGAAAGACTGTTATTTATTGCAGCGCATGCGCACCAGTAGAACATTAACTAGCTCTTTTGTACTTATTAGACCATAATACGATTTGAAAAACTGTAATTCATACTAAAATTTATACAAACATTCCTTACAACACATAGATTAAATTTTGTTTACTTTATCAATAAATTTATTTCTTTTCCACCTTTTACTATTAATTAAGAATTAAAAAAATGTTTCTTAGTTATTTTTTAAACACATTAATATAGGGGTATTTAAATGTAACGTCTACGTCTGGCGGGCCATTGTATACTAGATACAATAAATACATGAAGAAAATATAAACTGGCTAATTATTATTATTAACATATAAAATCTGAAGGTGTTTTTATGTCAATTTTTAATTCGGCGGTATTTCCAGATAGTTACGACTTAAGGTCCTTCGAGAAGAGAGCGTATGCCTTCCTTAAAGGCCAGCAACGCATCTGCGATTCCCCTAATATAAAAAAAAAATAACTTTGTGCACTAATGAAATCAACTTCAACTATGTCAAATTTGACATAACAATAGAAGTATAAGTTAGAGAGAAGTACAATATATTCTATAACTCAAATATATAGATAAAGAATTGATTAAAATGTAACAAAATAGAGATTGTAAGTAGGTCCGCCCCACGCTCTGTACACTGAATCATTTTTCACGCACACGATAAATTCATCCCCCGGCCGCGTCGCAGTGTCGGGATGTCAACTCTAGAGAATTGCTTCATTCTGTGATCGTACACACTATAACACAAACATATTATGTTTACACTTAATTTCTAGTGATTACGTAAATTGTCTTGACATTTCAACTTTGTCTTATAATATCGATTTCATGACAATTCCCACTAGGATCTCTGTTTGTATTCATATATCGTGACCTGTATTCAAATATTGCCTATATTATTAAACAGAACATAAACATGTTCTGTTTCCTAGGATTATTGCTTGATTGTCTTTTTACAATTACAATATTACTACGTGTAACGACTGTTTTAATACATACACAAAAACACATCTAACTAATTGTTTTTAAAACACAAGACAATGTTTTGTTTTTACTTCGGCAGTAAAGTTACGGTTACATTTTATAGGAAATTAAATCAAATAATATATTTTCTTTATTGTATATAGAATAAACAATCAAATTCTCTCAATATCTGTACAAGCTTCCGATGAATCCCAAAGCTTTTATTTCCTTCCCGCAAACGTAAAAGTGTCCCATTGTACCGCGGCCCGTCCTCGCCTTTGCATCCATTTGTCTACGAACAATGCCTTTATTCTATTGTTTAATGGTATTTCGGCTCTGTGACGTCACAGACCCTCCTAAACCTCTCATCTATCAAACAAAATTAATAAGCTACAGTCCCGTGATTATTGCATCACTTTGATAATCCTAATATTATAAATGCTCCAGTTTGGATGGATGGATATTAACTACGTAACTCGAGAAGTGAACGGTTGAGGATGAAATTTGGAACGGAAATAAATTCTACGATACTATTGTTTTTTTTATACCGCTGCCGCCATCTACCATCTAAATGTTTGCATTGATCAAACAATTGCGATCGTTGTGACAAAAAGTGAGTTAATTAATGCGTGACCCGCGTCATTCTAAGAGCACTCGATCTCCAATGAATTGTTGACAATGGCCACGACACAGCAACCGCACTCGGCTCCGCCTCGGCCCGAGACAATGACGCGAGATTAACCCGAACGAATTAAACTGAACCCCGTGAAACCTTAGAGCAGTTAGCGTATGGTACAATATTGACATGAGATTAAAAAGAATACATTACTATTAATTTTGAAGCGCCAATAGCCTAATGGTTAATGGTAGGGACTACCGAACTTGCGGTCGTGGGTTAGAACCCCGTCATTCTACTAGTGTCGTGAACCATTTCCTAACTAAATATTAGTACATAAACATAACATATTCCTAACGAAATATTAGTAAATTAAGAAAAATCTACTTAATACTAATGTTTCATTTTAAAAAAATTACATAGAATAAATTATGAACCAAGGCGCGTTCGCAACAAAGGTTTCGTTAGAACACTGCCGCCATGACCAGAGAAATTAGGATGACTGGACAGCACTCTATAGAAGATTACAATTCGGAACTGCAAGCATTCATATCTGTCTTCTTGTATTTTTTAAAAGATAAGTATATTATAAATATTAAGTATGAAAATCTCTCTCGCTTCTGCTCATAGCTTGGACGATTCTAAATTTCAAGTCACCCTCTTTCATCCATCATTAGCGGACAATGGCTAATCTAACGTGCGGGGCACTTCATCACGGCTGCCCCGGACTTCGGGACGATAATTAACGCGCGAGATTACAATGACGTCCACTCAGGTACGGTGCACGGCGCCCGGACAAGCGTGCAGACTAGATCATATTCATTTCAACCGTAAATCCGGTGTCAAGTATGTATTATCTTTGTATTACAAAGCTAAATGTACCTATTACAAACCCCCATCAGACTTTAGTAACTCCAATAGCTAGGCAAAATGTTGTACATTAAGAAACTATGATAGAAAATTCATCAGTATATTTGCTTAAGAATTAAAGGCCGATTTATACCTTCAAGTACAGCAGAGAGTCAACTTGCGGAAACGTCAAATTGGTATTTGCGAATGTTATAAGCGATTTAATTGTAAGTTTGTTGTTTTAATTGAGGAGACTGCGTTCCTTTTTCGGTCAATCCAGTGCGAACTGACCCCCTCTCGCGCGTAGGTTAACAGAACTGGCCGGCACGGTGTGCAGGCTTGAATGAGTATGAATACAGTTTATGTTTGTGAAAGTCCTTCGAATGGCAATTTATAATTTGCTTACGCTTGGACGGGTACTTACTTACTAGTCCTAACTTATTACTAAAGTGACTGATTTCTTTACTCGTTACTGTATTTACTAAAGTGTAAATCGAGCTCAACCCTTTAAAGGGCAGTTAAAAGCTAAAGTAACTGCTGCATTGCTTCCGAACATTCTCAACTTTTTGTTTTCTAACCGTTTATCCAGCTGCGGCGTTTTCTACTCTTTATGGCAAAGTTAAATGGAAATTAAGACTAATTCTCTCCATTTTAATTGAATAGACGTGTTGGACGGAGTTTTTACTCTGCGTCCTCGTAGTTTTCTAGCGTTCTTTTACAGTTTATTTTATAAGACGTTTATTTAATTAAAAAACCTTTTGTGCACGTTATGTGTGAAGACAGAGACTAGTCTATTTTTTCTTTGACTATACTTATTACGACTTCAAATACAATACTTATTGTATAAAGGTTAACGTGTAGTAAAGTTTAATTTGGCTTACAATTTCTTATTGTTACGAATTTGATACATATTCACAGTGTATTTTTAGAGTGAACAGATCCTCAGCTACTTCCGTTACATACAATTGTTCCTTTTGTTGCCTAAATATTTTCCTTCGCTAAAGAATTTTCTTCACAGAGCTTTAGCGAATTATTTCGTTCCGACTTCACTTTTGTTTCGTGTTTTCCAATTTATTTTAACGGCAACAGTCCCTTTGTCCCGCTCTCCATTAGGCCAGTCGCCTTGTCAGGGCCTGATTGATGAATTCTTTAAACCCTTTCGATGGCAGAATAGGCCTGGGCCGTGAACTCGATGAATATATCTTTTTTAAAAACGTAACGACGATTGAATGAAGTTCCCAATCCAGGACATTTTTATTTGACAATATATTCCGTCTTGTTGCGGGATATTTTCGAATCTGCTTTTTTTTCTTAATTTCTCGCGGAAAGGGAGTTTTACATAACTCCTTTCATCACATATCTAACAAACAATTTATCATTTCAGCGCGTTAGAACAAAAGGCGATGTGAAAACAAGCAGCAACAGACGATTTACGATCTCAGTAGTCCTATGTGATGGGAGTCGATCATTTGTAACTGACGCCGCCACACCTGCGCGACTGCACATCCGAGTACACCGGCGCACAGCAGTGTACACAGTACACACCAGCGTACACTTGTATACGCTGGTGTTACTCACATAGAGTACACACTGGTGTACAATCGCGAAGACAAATCGATTCGCCAACAAGGATTTGCTGATAGAACAAGAAGCTGGTGATCGTGATAGCTCGGTAATTGCTGATCAAACGACAGATAGATTAATGGGTTCAACAATGATTAGATTCTAAAAAGAACTTTACTTCAAGCTATTAATTACACTTTCGTAGAAGTCAACGAAGTATATACACGAGAGACATCTTGTGTGTGAATTCACATCTCATGTTGATTGTATCCAAATACGAAATGGTTTTTTTTAAAGTTAAGAATTAAATTACTGAATAAGCGAACATTTTATTACCATTGTACTCACCCTCCAAGTTTAATAGCTTGATAATATGTCCAAAACCTGTAGTAAGTGTAGGGCTTGTTTCCACAAAAGGATTTAGTCAAATCTGTGCCGCAGTTGCCGAGATCATACATAAGAACGTTTAAAAAGTTTACGCTTTATATACTAGTATACAGTGATTTTTTTTAATTTATGTTTATCATTTTTTTTGCGTTTTTTTATGTTTATTTTTCTGTTTATCATTTCAGAGTATATAGCATCATTAAAAAAACCTAAAAAATAACAAAGCACATTATGCCACTAACAAGACGGTGTGCGGTATCTTGTACATTCCTACATTATGTAACTTTATATGCTACATTGAGAGAAATAAATTGAGATTAATTACAAGCTTCTATACAGCTTCACTGTATCTAATCAAATCCTGCAAGTTAAATTTGATCCACTTCCCAGTTACCGATTGAGCTGAAATTTTACACGCATGTACACTCATGACAATGCAATATTATCATGACTGAGCCGATCTGATGGAGCTGGAAGATGGCCGTACGAACTTTATAATTAAACGACACCCATCGAGTTTGGGCACGATTAATTAGTATTGACACGTACCTTGATAAGAAAAGCTTGTTTTTATAAAAGTTCTATTTTCTTCAATTTTATTTTATACATATGTCTATTTTGATTTATTTCTCTTAATAATATGCATGTAGAAATAATATTTACCTTTAAATGACCAAAGCACAAAATCCTATTAGCGTTATAATATTGAGAAATATTTAATGTATTTTTTATTACCTTTGTTATATAAATGTCTTGCTTTTAGGATTTTGTTTGATAATGAAATATATTTTTGTTATTATATATAACGTATGTATGTCGCCCTAATGAAAGGGCAGGCTCCGAGCCCCTCAGTGGGGACGATCATTGAGCTGATGATGATGATGATGATGACATATTGTATGAGTAAAATGTTTGAAATGTAGCTCTTCTTATTTAGATCTCTTTTTGCATTTTATTTTTATAAATACTCGGAATTTGATTGTATTGTAGATTTGATTTTTGATATCTTGCCTAAGAAATGTTTATTTTTTTATTTCTTTTATTAGTTATAGAAAAACATATATTTGTTTTTTTTTGTTATTATTTGTTTAAAATGATAAATCTATTATAATACTTATTTAGTTTGGCGGCTGTTTAGTGTTTACTTCCAAATGTCCTTAGGTGCACTATTTTTTAGCTAAATACCTTAAATACATACTTATGATATATTTTTTGTCCAGATGGCCGACGTGCTTATTTTTGATTTATTTGTTTTTAAATATAAGACATATTCCAAATAACTCACGATCGTTATCTAGTGGGGTAAGCAGAGTTTGGCGCAGTTCGAACATCTCGCTTCTTGAGTATTCATCAATTTGAATATACTGACAAACACGGCAACTCACTTTCTCATTATAAAATATAGTCCAGTGTAATTTTATTTATATATTAAGTTTTAAATAATTATATAAATGTAAAAAAAAAATGTTTTTTATGTGCAATATTTTGCAATCATGTAAATTTATATAGACTAAAAAGTGCAATAAATTTGAAAAATTCCTTCTTTATATACATATATATAAAATTTCTTACATCTTACACGGAAGTAGAAAAAAAAACTATTGAAATATAAAAATCTTATAATAGATTTTTTTTTCATTGTCACATATCTATGCTGTATTTATTTATACGAGTGAACTAAGCCGGGTAGTTAGTAAGAAATATGTTTATATGTTAATGTATATTTGAAGACTGAGCGTAGTTTTGTTACTGGAATTATAGCACGGGTGTCCTGGCAGGGGTCACTTCGATCGGCTTCTTTATACATTACTGTTAATGAAATTAGTTCCAAATTTGTCCGCAATATGGCGAGGGTATTTTATATTAAAGGTCAGGTTATTATTTTGTAAATTGAATTTATACATTAAATCTTCGATAATATTAATAGAACCTTAATTACTTGCCTAAATTAACTCGTGCATCTTTTAAAGGTTTCCTGAAAGGACAGTTTATAGTTTTATACCAAAAATGAATTTTAAAGTATTAAAATTTGACCAAAAAGACAATACGTTGGACGGAAATAATTATGAAAAATATGTTCATTGTTTCTTTTTCATTTTTGCCTTTAAATAGTATTTTGAACTTTAATGTTATGATTTAGAGTTGATATTGCCACATGACGCCATTATATAAGTTGATATTTAGGTATAAATGTATTCCCGGTTTCTGATTGTCAAACTGTTGCCACGACCTCCGAGCGAATTAAAAAAAATAGATTAATGTTTGTTATGTCTTAATATTTCTTATACGTCTAAGCTCTAGACTTGTGCTATTGTGTTTACAATACGTTATTAGTATTTCAAAATGAAAATAGATTCTTGAAACCAAAATAATTTTATATAATAGAAAAATCCTAATTACTGACGTTTCAGAAACCGGTCGTCGATGTTCCTTTACAAGTTAAACCTATTAAAACTTTCGTTAGACATTTCACTATACTAGTAAAAACGGCTTAACTCACGTGTAACTGAGCGACGGACCGCGAACGCGCTATAGTACCAATCCCACTCGACCTAAAGAGCTCCCGATGGGCTCGAAGCTAGTCGGTATCGACACCGATTTGCTAGTGAGTTAAGTCGTTTTTATAAGTAGTGTAAACTTATTCTTTCCAAATAAATCGTGTAAAATACTAATATATTGAATACATTCATGACAATGTTTTCTACGGAAATATTAGAATTTTGTGGATATAGAAATATAGCAACATTGTAATATGATTATTTTAATATAGGTATAAAGTATTTATACGGCAATATTTTGTATTTAATAACAAGGTATGTAGCCTTAGAACGCTTCCCTTGTTGCTTTATATAGAGTAAAGGTATTTTTATAGGATATTTTAGAATGTAGAATATCTTTCTAATAGATTAGTAAGGGAGTAACGTAGAAACCTAACCTATAGATATCTAATCTAGAATACAAGAGCGGGACGAAAAAAATTATCTCCGAAGACCATTTATTACAAATTCTCAGAGTGCTGTCATTTACAATTCAATTTTAAATTACATTTCAAAAATTAACTCTTAAACAAAACTTGCACGAAACACTTTACCTATAGGTTATGGATCTACCGGTATATATTGCTGTCAAAAATCTTGCATGTAAAATATAATTATAAAGATAATAAAATACATGTTGTCTATGGATTAGTTTCATAGAGCCACTGTGTAATATAGTCTGTGACAATCTCTGCTCACTTTTAAAACGAAAGGGAGTTTGAACGGTTGTTCTAGAAAACTACTTTAATGTTGCCAAAGTAAAAAAAAGTAAATTTTTGTTTAAAAACGAAAGTGTTCAATTTTTCTTCAATTGTTTAATGAAATTAAAAATTCGATTTCTGTATTATTGAGAATTAAATGCCGACGTTTTGTAAAGTGTATTTTTTTATTTTATTTTTTTGTTGTCCTGTTTTTTTTATCCTACATTAGTTTGGAGGGTTGACAATGTGACTAGGTGAGTGACACAAGTTTGGATTATTTAAGTGTGGCACAGGTAGGAAAGGCAAACTTTTTTTTTACTTTTTATAATTTTTTAAAATTCAATTTTACTGCCGATTGTGTCACACCTTCCCGACTTGTGTCACATTGTTTTTTTATTTGTTATTTATTTAATTTTTATTTTTTGATTTTTTTTTTATAATTTCACGTTTGATTTTTTTGTTATTCAGTAATGGTATATTGTTATAATAAGATATGAATATATTTACAGTAGATTGTACCATACGTATTTTTTTATTCGCGTTTATATAGTATTTATAATATATGCTTATAAAAATATAATATTAAACATATAAAGCTAATATGAATAACAATAAATTTACTGACACGTATTTTAAGCATTCAATTTGGCCCAGACCTTTTTTAATTGTCTTAATCAAGATTTTTGCGCAAATGAGAAATCACTAAGATTTATTTAGACTTTAGTACTTATGTTTTTTACTGAAAAAAGATAAAAAAAAGTTCTGCGATGCTGTGTACAGTGTAGTTCGTAATATTAAGTTATGTAAATATGATTATGTAAGAATTGCATATAATATTATGTTCCAGGTGACAACAAGCCGATCTGGCAGGTGGCGGAGGAGAGGGAGGAGAATAAACACTTGCAGAAGGAGAACGCGCCCTACGGAGAGTACGGAGGCTGGCATAAGGCTGCTAAGGTATTACATTACACTGATAATATACAATAGAAACTGCGTTTTTTTTTGTTTTCCCACCGTGAGTACAGCCTCCCGGGGAGCAATGATGATGATGTGATGTTGTATATATATAACTCTTCAAATAGTTTTTTCACCATCACGTCAGCCACATGTCGCCCACGGCTGGGCATAGACCTTTCTCAAATTTGTTTTCCAAATTTGTTTGTCATCTCCTTGTTTCTGTTTGATAAATACAGAGATGAGGCAGTTGTTACTAAGCAGCATAGACTCGTAGTGGTTCAAAAAGTTTCAAAAAAACGTTGCAGGTGGACTCGCCAACAGTAACAACCACCTTGAAGAACCTGGGCGCGCTGTACCGGCGCCAGGGCAAGTACGAGGCGGCCGAAACCCTCGAGGACTGCGCCCTCCGCAGCAGGAAGGAGGTGAGCGCTGGCAATATTACGACTAACAAGTAAAACTTCTGTAATAGATATATACTGAGGTTTGATATGAAAATAATATGAATAGAAAAAAATAACACTTTCTATGGCACTCAGAGTTAAGTGTTATTTAGTGTGAGCAGTCTAGACTATAGCAGACTTATTGGTCACTAAGGGAGAGTAATTGGTTACTATAGAAGATTAATTGGTTGCTACGAGACTGATTGGTAATTAAGGATATATCCCTCTGTGTAAATTTAAGTGGCAACAAGTGTGAAGTAAAATTTTTGTTCATTTACAAGACTATATAAAAAGCTAAATATCAATTTGAATGTTTTTTCCTTGTTATATTAATGAAACCAAAAATATTTCTTACAGTCCTAACGGTTGCTTAAGGTTTATATGAAAACGAATAAATAAAATTAGATATTACAGAAGTGTTACTTGCGACATGAAGCCATTAATGAAAGTTCCATGCAACAACGCCGCATTAAATCAAACCGCTTACAAATGGATCATATATTTTATTTAATATTTCTTTGACGCCCGCATCACACGATGACATTCTTTTCTTTTCTTTTTGCAGCCAGACGCCTAAATAATTTAACAAGGGGAAATAGCGCATTCCAATATAACTAACATCACAGTAGTTTGAGTACCATTTTAATCAAATCACGTAAATAATAGTTTATTACATCCATTTAAAACTGTTTGATTTATTGCTTGTCTATACAGGGGATGTTCAAGTATTATGTAAGCAGATTTATTACAATTACCTCCCTCTCCCTCCCCATATCAGCAAAAGTAAGCAAAGCTCTAATGTTGACGTAAACATTGGTTAATGAATTTTTCTATTAATGTGTTCTATTTTTTTAATAATTCATGAGCAGCAGTTATAAATCGTTTTCGTTAGTTTTCAAGCTTAGACAATGTATAGGTTGTCACCATCCAGTCCCCATATTATAACGCAAAAATAAGCAAAGCAAAGACCTCCCTCGCCTCTTGTACGGCTTACGTAATACTTGAACAGTCCCTTACAACTAATGTCTATGGTTGACGTTTAATTAACACTAATTTGACAAATAATTTCATGTATTACTAATTAATCATTAAGCTCACTAAAATAACTGCTTTATTTGAAATAACCACGTATCAAGAATTAATTTTGCTACGAAACGTTGCTGGCACCCTAGTACGCGCCGGGCGCTGCGGGACACGATTGGGAAATATCGAATCGCATATATTTTGACACATGTCAATGTGCTGCCCACATCTCTATCACAGGTTCATAGGATAAAGAAGTAGAAGGTTATCAAATATCAAAATCAACAGAGGTTTTAGCATTTGTCCATACTAACATTGGTTTTGAAAAATCACTTGACTTCGTGTGACCGTCCCGTCAAGCGAGTTCACTTCCAATGATACTTGAAATGGAATATATTGGATTCCTCCATGGAAGGGGGGGGGGGCGTATTAAGGGGGAAT